>LNKV01000084.1:0-43489 GCA_001465935.1 Clarireedia homoeocarpa
GAACAAAGTCACTAGAAGTCGAAACCGTAACTGTATTCGTACCATACGCTTCCTCCTCATCCTCCTCATCCTCCTCCTTCTCCTCCTCCTCCTCCTCCTCTTCTTCTTCTTTTTCTTCTCGACGAGCTACTAGCTTTGCGTAAGCCTCCGACAAGCGACGGAAATATTTGGCAGATGTCCATCGTAGCTGGCGGATCTCTTCCTCCTGCTTCTCCTTTTCTTTTTGTTGTTCTTCATTTTGGCGAGTTGCTAGCTCTGCGTAATCCTCCGACAAGTGACGAAAGCTTTTGGCAGGAGTCCGTTGTAGCTGGCGAGTCTCCTCCTCCTTCTCTTCTTCTTCTTGGCGAGTTTCTAGCGCTGCGTAAACCTCCGACAAGTAACTGGATAATTTGGCAGGACTGCCTATTAGCCGGTCTATCTGCGAAGCAACTATGGTGGGACAAAGCTGGTCAGAGTGAGAGGAGGAAGGGGGAGCGGGAGGACAAGCAGAAGAACGGCTGCTGCAACGCATATTGGAGAGAGCAGGAGTAGGAATCGGAGTGAGAGTAACAGCAGGAGACGATGCTGGAGAGGGACCGTAGAAAGCATAGGCGTAGGTTGTTTTTAGAAGTAAAGTGCTTTCCCGGGTACAAGGAGGACTTGAAGGAAAAGTATCTTCGAAGGGGCAAGAATCCGCTATGTTCATTATCCGGTATAAAGAAAGAGAAGAAATGGAAATTTTGATATTTTTTTTTTGAAATTATTTGGAGTTTTAACGTAATATACCTCCACGGAGATGTAAATAGAACTTTTTTATTTCTAGTGGCTTGATCTGACAACGGAACTTCCATAGGGGTACAGGGAGCAATCACAATTTCGGTCGTGGCGTAGCTGCTATTGGTAGGATAGCTATTGGACCAAGATGTAGGCTCGTTCTACATAGCAGCTTCTTTGGCACCTTGTCCCCGACTCTTGCCACCGACTTACTTACTCCTTATGCGAACAAGGATATGAATCCGTGATGCTGATGCGTATGCTGTGAGTGTTGAGGAGAGTATCGTTTGCATCTTTAATTAAGGACGCACATCTACGGCCCTGCCGATCATTGACGAATACATTAATGTTGGATATAGGTTATGTGTTGCAACACGGCGTGGGCTGTTCGCTAGTGTTGTATCACAAAGGTGTAGGAGCTTGTTTGCGATGACTCTCACGTTCGCATTCGATAGAGTGCTTTAAGAGTCATTAATGAAGAGCTCTGAACAGGGCTACGGAACGCACTAACCCCGGAAAGCGACAATTGATATATATGAGCGCGGTTAGCCGATAAGTTTCCGCGGTGTCGCAGATGATCTCTCGTGCCTTATCATCAATGTCGGGTTCGGAGGAGACCTGCTCCACAAGTTCGAGTTCTTTGTATTGTATTGAAAAAACAAGTCAGTATGATACACTGCAATCGGATTCGGCTGTTGGACTTGGGTCCAAGTTGAGGTCGCATCGTCGCTCGTTGCCGTGATTACACAGTACTACAAGTACTACTATACTACGGGGGTAATTCTTGCGCCAAGGTAGATTATACGAGGGGGCCTGAATAGCTTCATAGTACTGGATTGTCTGTATCCTATTGGCTTGAAAGGCTCTGTATGGACAAAAGTAGGTCCTGGTTTGTATAGAATCCTCTAGAAAGCTTGGCGTAACAATTACGCCAAATACCACAGTACAAATCAATCCTGTTTTTTTATATCTTATACCAAAGCAGGTTTAACTACAGCAAGTGTTACAAGACCCAGTGTTTGCTTTTATTTGGCCAACTACTAAAGTATAACCCAAGGCCAAAATGACAGCGGAGGTGTGTGACTTTTCTTGCTCATCTAAGAAAAGAAGATCTACTAACTTCGTAATACTTATAGGATCCCATAATTCATTTCCTTATCCACGAAAACTGGAAATCAGTCTATAGTCTGCACAACCTTATCATCTTAATATATAAGTCTGCTTTTCTGAAATCGTGTCTAAGACTTGCTCTGTAGTATTAAACACATTGATGAAACCCTTTCCCTCCTGCTCACTCAGAGGGAAATCCTCCCGTGTCTTGAAGTCTAGAGGACAGTCCTTGTATAGCTTGTAACAATTCTCTAAAGTTACTGCAACTTTCCAAAGCCTCTACCGTTGCCTCCTCAAAAATCTCCCGGTGGATACTCTCACCCTTAATTATAAAGTATTTTCCGCGTCCCGTTCCATGCCAACAAAACCCCGTGTAACATTTTTAGTACGGAAGTAAACAAAGTCTCTACTTCAACAAGTTTGAGCAAAACGCGAAAGGAGTATAATCTTCGAGTTTCAAATATGCCAAATCGTTCAAAGCGAAAATTTTCATCTGTGGACTTGCACGATCGATCATGATTTCTGGTCGAAGATAAACAAGACGTTCAGTCTTACGAAGCGACCCAGATAGTTGAAGTTCATCGTCTATATCCATAGCGTAGAGCTGGAAATCCTTCAAGCCAAGACCAATAATTATCCCTGGTCGGGAACGTGCCAGCTCGTGCAATATAATTCTCTCAGGAGAGGAGAGCCGATTTGAATCTGCCTTCGTATTATACCTGTTTCGAATATGTAGATGCATCAAATTCGGCAATACATCCTTGACTATCGTTCGAAATTGGTTCTGCGATATATATTAGCCACGGAAGAATGATACAATTGACCGATCAACCTACATGTCCCAATTTATAGAAGTTTATCCCGATCGATAACGCCTTAAGGTTAGGGAAATTTTTCCCAATTAATTCCCACACGTCGTTTTTCAACGCAGGCTCTATGATCTCGGCCAACTCTCTGCGTTTATAGTCGCTCATATTTACTCGTAATATATCGCTAGATGAATAGCAAGGAGATAATGGCCGCATTCCTAACGACAAATTCTTAAGGTTTGGGAACGTGAGCGATGTGAGAAATCGTAAGTCATCAGCCTTTACTACACCCACGTCGACAGCAAAGGATAACCATAACGACTCAACCTTTAACCATTGATTCCCTCTGATAAGGTCAGACGCAGAATCGAAAACTAATGAATCCATAGATAGCGCCAAACCACCCAGATACAGCGCAGATATAGTTGTAACTAGCGGAGATCTCCCCAGATACCGAAACAGTCTATCTTCGACGTCAACTATATCCATATTATTCGCCGTTATCGAGTATAACATATGCAGCAATCCCAATGTTGTCAAACGTGGGCAAGCTGATAATTTGTCGATGAAGGTTTCTATATCCCGATCATACATAATCCAGGAGAACAGCTTGAACGTTTCCAGAGGGCAATGCTCGCCTAGGAACGGCCAATGAACCTGGGCGCAAAATTTCTCATCATACTCCCCTTCGTCCCACAAAACATTGGCTCCCAGGCTCAAATGCTTCAAGGATCCCCCCTCAGCTAACAATGACGTTACCAGATCCATCACTGGCTGCACATCACTCAATCGGATCGAGAAGAGCTCCAGTGTGCATAAATTCACCATTCGAGGTCTGAGTTTTCCAAATGACTCGATATCATGGAGGGAATCCCCCCAGGCGCGATGCAACGAGAGATTTACCAATTGAGGTTGCGCTGATAGTAGGCGAAGAAGGACATTAATATCGACAAAGGTATTATATGGTCCAATACTAGAAATACCATCAGCTTCCATCTGGTGAAAAAAGAATTACTTCTAAAGGATGAAGATAAGAAGAAGAGAAGATATATATACATCAACGATCTCAAACCGTCGGGATTTGTTTTGATAGCTTCGTGGAAAATTTTCACTAGAACCTCGCCCCGGTTCCTGCTGTTGATATCAAATTGGTCTTCCTCTGCGGTCTCGGTATCCTTAAACGAGATTGCCAATTCACGAATGTATTTACTCTTTTCCAAAAGCTGCAACCTGTCCTTATTTTGTTTGCTCAACCCTATTTCGCGGGGAGGATATTGAAAACAAAAAGATGTGCATTTGGGTCGAGGAAAATATTCATCTATCAGTGGACCTATACGTTCTATTAAATCTTTGCAGTGAGTCTAGCGATTATCAGCAAATCAAACGACATAAGCATCGAAAGGTTCACACTTCATAGAGCAATTTCGCGATGTATCGCAGGATCTCATTTGGGAGTTTCTTTTTAACTGACAAAAGACATAATGGGACAACGTTTGGCGATGGAGAATCCATAGTGAATTTGTGAAATGAAGGAGACAATACGCAGCAAACAGTGAGAAAGAGAGGAAAAATCTGAGTGCCACAGGCTGAAATCAAAACAAGAATACAGTCTTTTCGGTTATTTACTTATACTTCTTAGAGCATGTTGGAGCATGTTGGTTGAGACCAAGGTATTGAAAACTAAGCAGAATTAAGTTTAGCGCAGCGTTGTGAGGTATATACGGTGAGCCGACGATTACTCTAACACTATTCCTGCCCGATTACACCGTAATCGGGTTTTTTTGTATGGGAAAATTAAGGTGTGGTCCGTCCGGGGCTCAATCCCGATTACATTACAGTGTAATCGGGTTCTAGGGTTAGATATTTATTCGTGTACCATACATCGGACGATTATATAATTAGCATATTCCGAATCCTCAAAGCAAGACGAGTATCATGATATAGATTGTATATAGTTTATCCCATCGTTGAATGTCGATATATTTTGATGGGGTTACGTACCAAAATGTGAATTGTGGTTGATATGGGACGTGCACGACAGATTCCCCCATATAAAAGTAGGTTCCCCCATCGAATTAACCGCCACCATATTACCACCACCATATTGCCATTCAATCCATATATTAACCCTCTTAAATTACTTTATATAAAGAAGAAAGAAAAGAAGCTCTCTTCTTTTTAATTAACTATATAAACTATCCATATTTTGTTGAATGGACTTGGGTTCAAGTCCATTTGTTTCCCACCCACCGATTTAGCGCCGATTTGCCGAGGGGGTCAAGTCCATTTAGGTCAAGTCCATTTATTAGGGTTAGGTGTTAACGGGCTCGGACGAGGCTCAAATTCGAGTATGAATGAAGCCCGACCGATGCGATCCCAACCCCGTTGCGTTTTCCCCCAGAACCCCATCCGAAGGTAAGTTATCCGACAAGATCATTATCGTCGTCGATTTTTGATGGGGTGAGCCCATGCACAGACCACGTCCGCCAGTACAGGGGCTCGCTAGTGATAGAAAAATGGCACTGACAAAATTGATCCAAATGAAAACTCCGTTTTTACCCTTTAATCTGGCCTTTATAGCTCGACAACTAATTGTAATTAAGAAAAACCTTCTGTATAGGAACTATAGATTAGAGTATGCTCTTTTATTCTAGACTAAAATTCAAAAGATCGGATTAAAATTGATGGTTTCGCAGGTATTTTAACTTAGATGGGTCATACGAATTTCATCAACTTTGATAGCAACCATCTGCATCGATAACTCCCAACTCATGAAATGACATTTACAAGTGCTAGTATATAGGTCAAATATTTATTCATTTATTTATTATTTCTAACCCGCTAGCTGGTACGCACGGCACTGGCCATGAGGGAGCTCAGTCTAATTTAATTATACTAGTAGAACCTCACCGGACAAAACTACTAATCGCGCCACTCTGCGCTTCCCACTCTCGTATGCTCACCCTGCTCTTGTCCTTCGCAGCTATACTGCTCAGTTGTTTCTCAATCTTACTACTCGTATTGCAGCTGGTTAGCGAGCCTGAAGTGCTCGAACCGCCCGCTCTGAATCAGCCATTTGGCTACCTGTTGCGCTCGATCTGGGCTGTCAAGCAGCTCAGTGATAGTTGTCCCTCCTCGCCACTGCCTCCTTGCACGCTCGTCACCGCAGTGTAATATGGGAACTAATGTTAATTAATATTAGAAATACTGCTTAGGGCTTGTTAGTAAGCCGAGAAAGGTGTAGGGAAAGTATAGCAACTTTTGATTTTCTAAAGAGTGTAAAAGGATAGAATAAATTTTATCCTCTTTCTCATTTCTCTTAGTTTCTTAATAAAAATAAGGATATTCCCTACTTAAACACCAGGTGTTATCACTAGGTCTTATCACTAGGTTTGGGAAAATACTAATGTAATTTGGTTATGATGGAAATGTGGTATAAAGGGTGTGGTTGGGTTTGTGGTTGGTTTTGTGGTTGGTTTTGTGGTTGGTTTTTGTGGTTGGTTTTGTGGTTGGTTTTGTGGTTGGTTTTGTGGTTGGTTTTGTGGTCGGTTTGGTCGTGTATCTATTATAGTGTATATTGTAAGCAGATCGAAGTGAGAGTACATGCATCCCAATAGCACGTGTAGAAGGAGACCCTGGGGGTAGCTGTTCAGCACTACATCAGATCATTATAAAAGTGAAGTAAAAGGTTGATAATATTCTTAAACTAAAATAAGAATCATGCTCTTATATTATACTATGGAATGAACGGGGCTAAGCTAAAAGGGGTTGTGCGCGTGCCTTGCAATATACAGCACAACGCCTCCACCCAACTATCTACACCTCTTCGACAGGCCAACTCCATTTAAAGACCCTCGAACCGCAACTTTTTACACCAACCGACCCTAGATCTCCCAGTCCCTCAATCACCTTATCTTCTTTCCATAATATTAATACGTATTTCATTAGTCCCTTCAACGGTATAACTGTTTGACCTACAATATAAAGTTGCTTAGGTGAGAGGTATCGCGGTCATGTAGTGTTGATGTGAAGATCGCAGAGGTAGAAGCAGTATCAAAGTCTGCAATGTTATCTGCTATCTTATTGAAAGTTAGTGATAGAGTTTTAGGAGATACAGTACTGTGTATTTGCAAAAAGGGAACTAGGCTACGAACCTGACCTGGTGGTTAAGTAACCTATAAAGGGGTTGATGACCTAGAAACCCATCCAAGACCCAAATAGCTACCCAAATGAACTGTACCAACCCTCCCTTAGTCTGTAGACTTCTCAGACTCCCGAGAGGATAGTGTAAACCCTGAATAGGTACTTGGCAATTAAGTGAGTACCGATGATGTGAAGCAGAACACCACACCAGAATCTCCAGATATAAAAGCCACAGTTGTCACTCCACCAGGAGTGGCGTCACCTTTTGGTTACAGGTAATACGTCTCCAGCGTCTGGGTTGGTGCCGATAGTTGAGCAGGTCTCTGCCCTGGGTAAGGTATTATCAGTTGTTGTAGCAGAAGCAAACGTAGTCGAACGGGACTTTAATGTCTCCAAGTCTGTATCTTTACCATCAACCGAGAATTTTGGTTTTGAGCTGTCAAAGCGAATCCATGAACCAGCCTTAGCAATACGGCAACCAAGCCACAAGATGCGCTCCCTGCGTTGCTCAACCATGGACGGTAGTTCGTGGTGCTTCTCTTCGTCCGTTTTCTCGTTAAGGAACCATTTCTCAGGATACAATTTGTCGGTATAGAGTAAACCCCGCATTGCGTAGTCTTCTGGAAAAGGACGTACGTCATCCTTCTCTAGCGAAGGGAACTTATCATCTTGAATACGATCGAGAGTATTATATGATGTAAGAAGCGTATTCAAGTAAATCCCAAGGCTCTGCCATGGGTACGCCGGTGCTAAAATATCCATCGCGCCTGAGAACTGAGACATGTGGGACATAAAAACAAGAGAACAATGAACGAAACTAAGGCAATTTGGGTCGCCTATCCGCAAAAGAGCAATGTCAAGTGATGAGTTGCTAAGCCTCTCTGCGTGCCTAAGAGAAACCATTGCAGGGGAAGATTCACCCTGAGTACCCTCCATTTGAACATCAGCTTTGTCAGCTACAGCTGGTGCCATAGCTTTCATGATAGGGTTGTCTTTCGAACCGAAGCTCAGGACCGCAACAGCATTGGAAATAGAGATCTGATAACCCTGTTCTAGAAACTTCTTGGTTACACGACCTATCTGACTATCGAGGAGCCCAAGGAACTCTTTAACTGCTGTGTCAAATCTGCCCATAGTTCTGTTCGTGAATAGATGGGCATGAGCTCTGATAAAAGCAGTGTCGAGAGGAGGTAATCGATATTTGCCTTGGCCGTTCTCAGCATTGAGAACAGGATCAAAGAGTGTAAGGATCGATTCGCGTGCTGAAGTGAATGGCACTATTACGCAAAGAGATTTTGCGTAATAATAGAGCTGTTGTAGAGCATTTGGCCTTGCAAGGATTGCCAGATGATGGTAAAGTCGACCGGTTGTAGGAGCTTCATTGGAAGCTTTAGAATACCAATGGCGAGCTACTCCAGTCCACACTTCTCGATCTCTGATATCGTCATCCTCGATAGCCATACGGTACCGCCCGAGATCTCCCAGGCATTCGATCCAAGTGTTCTCAAACGCTGGCACTGTTTCGTATAGTAATGCCATCATCGAATAAGCGAAATATATGAAGGGCAGCATGTGATCGAGCGATTGCGGTAATCTGTGCCTTAAGAGTTCTAGGAACGAATGGATCCCGTGGCGCCACATTCGTGCGGGCATCGCGTACTTTGAAGCGAGACGACGTAATGCTAAACTCGCAGATGGATGCTGAGAAGCCAAAAAGAAGTCATGGTGTTCACGTAGCAAGGTGCGATGCAGTGCAGTCATTACTTGCCATTGTTCGTTGTTCAGCTTCGACTGCGAAGAAGAATCACCTTGTGCCAAGCCAGCTTGCTTATTGTCTACTTCTATGCACTTCGCCTCGACCATCACGAGGCCAGCATATATACCCTTCACTTCAGCCACAAGCTGTCCCTGTGAGATAGGTCTCGTCTCGGGTTGTAATATGATGGTATACTCTTCACCCTGAGGCTTAGATTCATGATCTGAAGTATTTTTTGTATGTAGAGCGGTATGTGACGCAGCTGAGTGGCTATTGTAATGGTTATGTTGACTCGAATGAGGGTCTGATCGTGGCACAAGCTGGGGAGAAGATTTGAGGGATCTACGAGTACCTGGTTTCATTGCCTGAGCTCGGGTTTTATTTGCTTGAATAGACGCGATGTTTGACGGGTCGAATGATGATCTTGTAAATGGCGAGTCTTGGTCTGGTGTCCATAGACGACCCTTCGGTCGTTGAGAAGTAGTAGTTTGCCGCCGAGAGTCGGCATCCATAGGAGATTGTGGTGGCTGGACTTTGGATCTTCGAGGGGGAGGCGAACCCGACGCCTCTCGGGACGCCGAACCTGCGGATATCCCATCACCAACCGCTGCTCTCTTCCGTGGCTGTTCTACAGTTATATCTTCGGGAGAGTCATCCATTGTACTATCTTTGATATGATAGAATAGTTGACTTAAGGTACAGAATTTGAATTCTCGATGCGACTTCAGAACATTCCTCGAGAAGAATATAAACAAGGATTAATTAATCTAGCTACAAACCTCAAGAAGGGCTGATAGGAGGATCTTTGTTTGTGTTCGAATATAACATGGTTGTTGACAGAATGAATTTCCGTGTACAATATAGAGGAGCTCCGCTCGTATAACTGATGCTGAGCGTCTTTCCGACGCCCGAATACCAGACTCATAAGGTTTTGTTCATGTCTTATATTGAATTCTTGAAAGTGAATGGTCTTCGTAGCAGTCTACAATAGCAACTAGACATAATGAAAGAGCTTATGCTTGGATGACATATTCCCATTTTGCCGGAAGCATCGCGGTTATTTCGACGATACTCTACATTCCACAGGAATCTTTCCTCTGAGGTTTACGAGGTGCATATAAATGGTGTTTCGATTCGAGATATCAGCGAACGCTGATGCATTCAACATTCAACAGTGGAGTAGGCAAAAGAAATCATGCTGCCGTCGGCGACATCGGCAGCGGCCAAGGCAGATTTTGCTTGGGAGGGCTAGCCATTTAGCCTAAGATACGCTAATGAGAGTCCTACTCGGGCTGTCACCACTGAGAAGGAAAACGGAATCTAACGGATATCGAGAAGCCACTCTACATTTACTTTCAGTCCCCAGTATCTAAACGTTTGTACGACTCTATCTTCCTTCCTAACTTCCCACCATCCTCCCTATCGAACCTATCCTCATGGGTGCCTATCAAATATCCCTTCCAATCGTCTCTGATATCCGGAAAGACGTCTCTCAATGGTCGACGATCGTTCTCATTCCACTGCCAGTCCCGCAAAGTTCTCATTATACTATATCCGGCTTGCTCCTTTTTTTCAGCATCCTGAATAAACGCAGGATTGTTGTGCCATTGATCTTGGAGTGAACCCTCGGTAGGTGGCTTGTTGCAGTGCACCCTCGGTAGGGGTGTTTTTGCATTAAGCATCCTGTACGAGGTTGTTGCTTTTCCGATCCTCGTTTTCGAAGTAACTGAGACCGAAGTACAATAACGGGATATTCATCTCTCGGTGATTATACAAGTTCCAACATGCAATGGCTGCCGCTGTTACCTTTTCTCGAGATTAGTTTAGTGATCTCATAGGAATGTTACGTCGAGTCTGTCTGTGCTCGTCTCTTACTTGGGTTACAAAGTAACTGCAACCAACTGCATTTGTTGATCCGCTCAGGGATACAAGGTTAGATGCAGCCTATCAGTCTTACATAAAGATAACCGTGTGGTGTGGCAATGAAACGCCGATATCATCGCATTGACCAACCAATGTGACCTGTCACTACCCCTCAAGCTCGTAGCTATCAGTCCACAAGAATTAAAGTAGTATTGCAGATGCATTGGCTAGAGCTGTTTCACATAGGTGCAAATATAGCATGTATACTTGAGAATCCAATTTATTTTCTACTACCAAGCATAATACAAGAAGCCTCTAGCATAGGCAAGAACAGCCGAATTCTATCCAAACAAGCACTCGTTCCCGTACACCTGTCGATCAACTATGACAAGTCAGACACCACTCTACCAGGCGATGTTTATCTGAGGTTACTGGTGTAAAGTTCTATGTTCGCATCCTCCTCCAGGTAGAACATTGGCTGATTCTTCACGGATTTGCCTTGGTTATTTCTCTTCGTTTCCGGGTTAGATAGGTCTTGACCCTGCTGCTTCTCGTAGGTACGGGTAACCTGGACGTTATTGGAACGCCTGAATATGACAGAGGGCATGGAGCTTACAGTTTGGAACTTAGGATCCATTCTAGTAGTAACCAAGAAGGTTGGTACCGAGGCTCGAGAGAATTGCCAGAAGTCGGAATTCGAGAATGTGCTGTGGAGGGAGCTTCAGGGAGCTTTGAGAATATATATATATAAGATTTAAGATGAAGATTGAGGTAAAATTTCCGTAATTCAACCTGGTTCAGCAGTAGTATTCAGAAAAAGAAACATAACATTAGTGCTACCGGACCACTACGTGCTGGAGCTTCCTGTCCCTGCATGCTGCATAATCCCTGAGTAGTGCGCTCCGAGGGTAAGTTACATGATCAAGTTGTCTGCTCTATAGGAGCAGGGTAAGTTATCATATTTCAAAATTGGTAATAATGCCTGTTTACTTTCCTTTTCATTGCTCACCTTCTCGCGTTCTGGCTTACATACAAGCGACAGAGCCGATCGCTGCTCTCTACCGTAAAATAGAATCTTATGGCTGGTCACACCGATGGAATGAGGAAACTCGCTCGCCTATCTTGCGGATTGTTCCGGTCCGTACACAAATATCCTCATTTCACGAATGGACTACGTCCATTGCCGAATAGACTGGATTTGTAGCTGGACTAGTCTATTAGTCAATCGACGTAGTCCATATAGTAAATGAGTCGATTCGCAAATAGACGTAGTCCATTCGTAAATGAACATAGTCCATTCGTTAATAGCCTAAAGTAGGTAGTTCTATATTATACTACTTGAACATCATTATAGTCAATATAACCTCACCAGTACCCCTCTAGATGCCTTCCTAGATTATCGAGAACTTCCCTAGGGAGGTTAAAAATATAGATATAATCCAAGATGAGAAATACGAATATAAAGACTGACTATCTACTTACAAATGGACTGATATCGAAGGAGAACAGTGATAATAAGGTAGTTGAGGGATCTAGGAAAAGTAAACTGGGTAGGTATGTGGTAGATAGTATTAGTCTATAAACTATATCGATTGATTCATAAATGGACCAGTTGAGGTATAAACTAAAAGTGTTTTTATCTGGACGTAGTCCATTTGCGAATCGTCTCATTTACTACGTGGACTACGTCCATTGACTAATAGACTAGTCCAGCTACAAATCCAGTCTATTCGGCAATGGACGTAGTCCATTCGTGAAATGAGGATATTTGTGTACGGACCGGAACAGATCAGCCCACTATAGCTATACCTCCACAGCATTCATTGAGCTCCGTGGTTATTGACTTGACCGAGGAGAGCAGCAACAAGCAATCGAAGAGTCTTCAAGAAACGCAACAGGTTGAAACCAATCATCTTAGCCACACTTGATCTGACACAAAGCAGAAAGCTCGGCAGTTTGACTGCACCATAGAGCAAGAAGTGGAAGTATTCGGGAACAAATTCTCGTAAACTCTATCTAGTTCCTCTTTGGAATTCTTGCTGACCTATGACAGCACCCAAAAGCCAGGATGATACGTCGACGCATAAGATCAAGAACGTCATTTCAAGAACATATCCGCAATGAGAAGGCGTTTATGAGTTCGTCCTCAAGGGAAGTGAGTCGATGGTGAGTAAAACGAGGAAGAAATAGAATGAGTCCGATGCAAGAGGCGACGGTTGACTGAGCTAAAGGATCATTTTCTAGCTTGGAGTGCCCATGAGGAAAAGGTGACAAGAAAGTGGGGAAAAATTGTCTATTTGATAGTTCAATCAAATAGTTCTAAGTCTTATGTTTTACTAGAGCAAGACGATTTCTGAATTGGTGGCTTCCATTCTTCTCCTTTGGGCTGTGTGATCGAGCTATCGTGGCCTTCGAATATTCGCGATCAAGATCCGAGAAATTCCAAAAATGATGACCCTGAGGAGCTTGAGCATGGATTTGCACTATAATTTCTCTAGCAGCATGAGGAAATAGCTCTAAAATCCATAAAAGAGGGGGGAAATAATGAGCAGCAAAAACGCAGAAATCGGCGAATTAAAAGGTTCACCGGTATAGCCTTGACCAGGAGATTCAAGAGCAACATTTCTGATTGGATATTTCACAGAGAAAAACTCCAATTGGAACGCTGTTGATCCAATGACTGGATTTTAACATCTTGTTTGGCGTCATTGTATCTCTGCAGGAGGTTTATTTTCTTACACGGCCCCGGCAGTAGCCTTAAATTCTCTCAGATTATTCTTTTGCTCGATTCTGTTCCGAATCTTCGCTGGAATTTTTAGGGCTCGTCAATTTTTCGAAGCAGTATCAGCGGATTTTCGCATTTCACAAAGTGGTGTGAAAGCAGGCAGATATTAAAAGCTAGCTTGAGCATCACAAATTATGATGGACATGCTAGAGGACTTATACCTAAATGTCGATATTTCCAAGTAGTAAAGGCTAATAGACATCTTATACGTACAGTGGGCTTCGATTGCGGTGTCCTCTTACCATACTGTCTTCTAGTTTATGTGAGCCACGCCCTCTGTGCTAACCTTTGTCACCTTCGACAACTCTTCCTGCTAAACAGCAGTTAGCACCTAGAAATGACTCCAGATCTTGCGAAGTCGCAAGTCGCTTTAATTACTGGTGGTATACTTTCAAGCGGGTTATTTAGCTAAGCTTGCCCTTTTTGTGCCTTTAGCTAGCGGAGCATCTTGATGATGCGGCCCAAACACCCTTGGACCGGATTCACTGCCAAATCTGATCTAGGGCTTATTCTGCCTTGAAGCGTGCCACGTACGCGCAGGCGCAGCAGCAGGCGCAAGCGCAGGCCTAGAAAACAAAAACAAAGATCCGGGCTGACGCGTGTATTAATACGTGGTTGGCATCCTCAGAAGTCTTTTACTTCTTGCTCTCTATACCTTCCGCGTCACGTTGCTACTACAATTCTCTACCCTTTTGTTTCGACATTAAGTCCTACAATATCTACTCCCTTTTCGTATCTGTTTGACCATTACAATGCATCCCAGAGTGAGGGTAATACGGCAAGCGACCTCATGCACTTCACGGACGCCACCACGGCCACGCTCACGGACGGTGGTAGCACCTACGATGGTATAGACACTCCGAGCACCACCGACGACGGTATCAATACTTCCACCATCAATGATCTAGCAAACACTGGTTTTCGGGGCACGCCGGCGAGCAGCGTAGTCTTGCCCGAGCCCGCCGGGACGCCGTCGGCGCCGGAGCCCACGGTCTTGCTGCACCAAATCCAGCAGGCCGCCGAAGACGTGTCGCAGCTCGTTGGGCGATTTGGATTTAAGATGGCAAGAACGGTTCAGAGACCAGAAATCAAAATGGCGCTCTTCGCGGACCACAAATTGCTCCGACTACCGTGCCTAAAGGACGCCGACAACTTTACCTGTCGAGTCACCTGTCGAGTCACAAAACCCTACGCCAAGGTGCCGATCAACTATCCGAATTCGGCCCCGCTGCTATGGTGGCTCTGGGATGCGTTACTCGACTACCTTCAACCCACAGCCTCTTCGCGGGGTTGCAAGCTCGAGTTCACGCCCGCCCACGAGACCGACATCTCCCTACCCTACACCATCGGCATCAACCTCGGATACAAACATGACAATGATAGCATCGAGCTTACTGCGTCATATGGTGGGCCCTTCCACGAGCGGCGAATCTTCGACGCTCCTATCGCCAAATTTCGCCTCCCCGAGACGAAAAGGTACGGCAAGTCGACCATAGCCACCCTGAACATCGACCGACACACGTATAAAGAAGAAGGCTGCCTCGCTCACACGTTGGATTACCTCGTGCCCCGTTCGGGAAACCTATGGCGCCTCGCCATGGAGGCCTCCCCTTCAGACAAAGAGGAGACTCTAGTCGTCGCTCTTGCCGGGACTTGTAAGGCTGAAGACGACCACTTCTACATGTCGGAGAACCAAGGTCAGCAGTGCCTGAACCTGCTGCCGCGCTTCCCCCCCGATGCCAAGGAGTACATAATCAACGAAAGATTTGTGGGAAGGGTGAAAGGACCCTACAGCAGAATGGCTAATCAATCCCCAGGCCCTAAGGATTAAAGATGTAGACGAATATCTATTTACAAAATTTCATTTTCTCCCCCTTGGTCAGGCACCAGATCCTAGTACATCTAATTATAACTACTGTCCCATTTGAGGAAACAAATAGAACAAGCTAGAAGCAGCTAAAGTGATCACTCTATATGAATTACTCAGAAGTCTTCCTAAAATATAGTACTCCGAATATTCAAAAAAAAAAAAAAAACTTCGAAAACACTATAAGTTGGTACTGTATAACGTCCCTCTCTGCGTAGCGAGACACCCTGCGTGCCGAGACAGACGAATGAAATTTGTGAGAATTACCGATCTACACGACTCAGCAGAAGCCGTTTAGGCGTTCAAGCGTTCCCATTTAGACATTTTACCGTTCAAGCGTTTAGCACTGTTGAGGATATAAACCCTCGTTTTCTATGTATCGTAGTTCTTCAGATAGATCCAAATCAATGCATTCTCAGCTCGAAATCTCACAAAATTGGATGAATTTCGAGATTAATAGATCGCTAAGTTATATTAAGAAGAATAGTGTGACGAACATATTACTAACTCTGAATATGAATAATTCTCATTGTGTTAGTTAGTTTAAAAGAGATATCACGAAGAAAATCAAAATCCTTGCGATTTCATTGGTCTGTCTCGGCACACAGTGTGTCTCGCTACGCAGGGAGGGACGTTATATTACTTCTATATGTTCCTGCTACTTGACTATATTAGTAAATAAGACTAAGGGCGGCAATCAGTAACCTGAGGCTACCAATGATAACATAGAAACAATTAACCGAAGTGCTGACGCAGTGTGGCGTATATAAAATTCAACAGAGTGTACAAAGAGGACACCGAAATCGAAGCCTACTTGTATTACCAACTCATCTGTGGTGCTTGGAGTTCAGTCGTCACAAAAGGAGTTAAAGATAATAAAAGTTACTATTTAATCTAACCTAACTCTATTAATCGTGTATAAGTCAGAGGCGCCGTAAAGATTAGTTAGATAGAGAATAGTCAACTGTACATTACTACATGAGCATAGCTAGTCACTTCACGTGATAATATAACTATGATTTGCCGGCTTCTTATTTTGCTTTTTGGTTGTTCACCGTACGTGACTTGAGAATTGATCTGAGGTGCAAGGTCCGACATACCTGAGGGAAGTCCTTCGAGATAGTTAGTTTCGGGCCAAGATAGGGTAAGGTTTTCTATTTCTGCCACAGTTTCCAAGAAGATCATCACTTATAATAGTTCATATATAGCGGTTGGTCAGCAGATGAAGTCGTATTTGAACCTAATTCTGAGCTCGCAGTGTTGTCCTATTTTTAAATGCCAGGCGGTGCAAGGTTATATATATAGCTATATATTCTCATGATGGAGATAATGTGAGGCATATTCAAATATTCTGCTCTGCAAGCAAAATGTCCTCCCACAACCGCTCCGATGGTGGTTCAGTCAAGATCTGCCTATCTTCTTCTCCTTCTAACCTAGTCAATTCGGACTGTTATAAGGGCGGTGAGGATTCTGAGAATATCTACGCAAAGTATTCTATTGTTAATGAACGGTTATCATCTATGGAAAATCAAATTACGGAGCTGAGGACTACAATTGAAAGCTACGCTACGACCCTTCAAACCGAAACACAGATTCGAGAGATATATCAGCTGGCCTTGCTTGACGAGCAAATACGCCACAGTGAATGCCGTGCAGAGTATTTCAGGCTCTTCAAATACCCATATTCTCAGCCAAAACGTGGTGATGAAGACACAACTTATAAGAGCCAAACAGAGCATCTTCACACAGTCATAGGGCAGTTACAAACGAAAATACAGACTATGAAGGAGCAACACTCAGGAGCCCTCTGTGTAGCGGCCGATCACATTATTCGTACCGAAAGAGCCTTAGAGCGAATGCAGATGATATGTCCTGCGAATCCAAATCATGTCAGCAACGAGGAGGATGCGCGATGCGAGGCTAGATAAGTCTCCTCCAATCCTAAATAGACAACCTTGGTGTTAGTAATATAGTATACCGCACCAGATGCAGTATTGGTCCGTTGTTTGCAATTTTAGATAAGAAGTTTGAATAAGGTGAGACTGACAGCTAAAAGTTCATTGCCTTGCACTGGTAATTTCTTTAGTTTTTGTAACATTTTCCGAGAGAATCTTTCGTAACTTAGAATAGTTATTTCGGAAAATTTGATTATTTTAGCTACGTATTATTAATTATTTTAAGGTATTCAATATGCGATATAGTTTCTATACCATGTGAGTAATGTTTGTATGTGAGTATAATTTCTTGATTCACTGAGCTACTAAGAAGCTGAGCGACAGGTACTACACTTATTTATCTTTGAGACCAAGTATGATAGTTGTTAGAACACAGGTTTAATATTTTTTAGCATTTTCTACATGCAACGATAATCTCGCTAACAAACACCTAGAAACATCTGATATTCAATGCTAATCTTGTTGTTCCTCGAGAAATATCAAACGATCCTTCAAGAATAAAAATTGTCTCAGGTGACCATCCATCGTTCAAGATTCGAGCGACTGGTGAGGTCAAACTCTGTTATATCTAGAGTAGATATGTCAGCTTTGGAGCATGTGAACTGAACAGTCTCAAGGGAATCAAGAACGAACATGTGTTTCGGATGTAAGTCCTAACCCCACCTTTTTACTCTAATTTCAAGCTGAAATCAATTCGGTATGGGTGGAAGAGGTTTCGTGGGTGGCGGTCCTGAACATGGCGGGAGCTGTGGAGTATGAGATGAGGTTCCGATGAAAAACTGGTTTGTAGACATGATTGATAGGTGTAAACTTCAATCAAACACGGTAGGTAAATTAAAGACTCAAACTTAGCACCACGGTCAAGATAAAGGTTGCACTCAGTGTCATCGACTTTTGGGATCAATAATAATATCATCAAACTGCTCTCGTTACCGACTTTAGTTGAGCGAAATCCACATGTCATCTTGAAAGCGGACGCAACCCTGATAACTACAAATGTGACGAGAACAGCTTCCTTTACTTTGGTACTAAGGTTATGGCTTTGGTCCAAATAATACTGTAGAGGGTTGCTTAAGATTGTTTAAGACGTCACCAATCATACAGTGCACATTGCACAAGCCAAAGTACCCGTCGTTGAAACTTCCACGGCTCAGAATCGAAAATCTGGAGAGCAGAGAGCCTGATCCTGTTTTTCCATGCTTTCCTTTATGGTAGACAAGAAGGCAATGAATATGCCAATGGAACACTAAAGTACAGTTGCTTAGAAGCAATAATCATGCAAGACAAAGCACAGTACAAAACTCGGGCAGACACCTGGTCATCCACAGGGTCCATGCGCCGCGGGGCCTCTGTGGCGCAGCTATTCCGCCTAGGACGAAGTACCTGCACACAAGTTTCCTTGAGAGATCAACAAGGTCGCCTTCTTACAGATGCAGAAGGTAACATTGTGTCTCGATGACTAGCGCCAAGTATCCGGTAATCACGAGTAAGCAGAATAACAATTGGTGGTAGCACTTCGCTCATGTAAGTAAGGGTTACTGAATACAACCAAGACAAGTAGCTATGCATACATGCTACAGATATACGACATGATGCTTACTTTACACATAGATACCCGGTCATACATGACTACTAGCAAATGGTACGGCAGTCATGGGTCAACACAATTTGACGGAGGATTTCTGTGCGGCCTTCCTGTCCTATTCTTTGATATAGCGCTTCTTTGGCGGCCATTTGGCCCACTCAAGCGCAGAATTTCGTCGGACCCAGCCACTCAATATTGCATACCAAGCTGGTCATGGGCTGGATGGCAAGGTGAGATCGATCAGAAAAGTTGGCTTCCTGGTTACGACTACATATTTCGTATTGACTCAAATTATCGGATCACACCTCTTGTTAAATGGTATTGCCACGAGCGGGAAAAGTTGGGGAAAACGCTAGTTGAAAGCACAGCGTTTAAATATCGTAAGACGTTCTTCGGCCAAGATAGGGAGCCTCCGCCAAACTGGACTAGACACAAATGCTATCCCAATGTACCAAGGGATGCTGGTTCCATAGCCTCTTTTGATGGCTACCCTACTGACGGCTGCGCTTTACCTCATTACGCCTACAAACATGATTCTGTCCCTGAAGCTTTCTGGTATCCTATTCCCCTTTGTAGTGAAACGCAAGATCATTTGCTCTGGCCTACGGCGCCATTTCTGTCATGTAAAGCAAAGATGGCGTGGTTTTATCTGGGCGAGGAAATTTCACGCGCTCATATGTCCTTCTCAATTCGCGACCTGGACGGATCATGGGCGGGAGCTATTCGTTTGCATGAACACCTACCCAAGGGCAGCCTTATATCCTACGACCAGAAAAGTGTGCCCAGACAGAAGTGCGAACTAGTTGCAATCTCTCTCGGACATGCATATAATAGTATGAGAGACATCGACCTTGATGAATGGAAAATGAAAGAGCGCCTGAAGTCGACACAGACAAAGTATGAATTTTACAACGTTCTCTGGATCGAATGGAAAGAGGGCTTCGCCTACAGGAAAGGCATTGGCCGAGTTTTGAAGGAAATTTGGGAACGCCAGAAGCTAAAGTGTATTGATTTGAAATTGGGTTAATTATGGGCGCCACGAGAATCGCACCCCAAGATATTGGAAAGGGAAGTCTCCAGGACTTGGCTGGAATCCCTCGCTAAGTCATGATGCGGGGCAGCCTATACTTGTATAATAAATAACTTTCTTGATTCAGTCAGCAAATGAAGGCAACATAATAGCTTCCAACTACGTGTGAAGCATTGGATGCTCCATCCGATGTTCTGAATGGCTTCATCTCTTTTAATATTAAATCATTTCATTACTAATGCTGCGCCTTATTGCGTTCTCCGTAAACCTCCGATTAATGGCCTGTTTAGATGGCATAAATAAAGGTCCTTACGACCTGTTTAGTTAGTTTCAATGCAATGCACTTTTACGTCTCACACTACGCAAGTCAGCTCTATAACCTTATATCCTCTGGCTAACAAATGACACGAAAGCTCTCTGCTTCTTCAAAGCAGCGGCATATACTGTCAGGCTACAATAGGATGACAAATAAACAGCTAACCATAATTCGTCTAGTGCATTTTTGGCTCTGTGGCTTGTCTAAAACTAAGAGAGTGTACAAAGAGGAAGCCGGAATCGAACCCTACTATACAACATAAAAGACAAGGAAATCATCATCTAGTCATTTTGCTGCTAGTGACATTGTCACCCCACCATATGCCTAAAAGTCCAGTACCGTTAGTGGGTGGGTAAAGGATGACTTTGAGAGGTACGCCAGACTTGTGCTGTAAACCCGAAATGGTTGTCACTTTGGCGCACAAGACCAACCCTTGACATACTTTCGGAATCCAACCCTTATTGTTGAATTGTAAAATAAAATTTGCTACTGTACTGTAAAGGACTTCTTGAAGGTACAAAGCGCAGATTTGTGATGACTTTCGTCATGATGATGACTTAAAGTGGATCCTAGACTAGCTCTGCGATGAAAGATGATGACCGTGCTGACATTTACTTATTTATTTCGTTACCACCCAAATAAAATCAAATAGTGGGTCTCATGGCATTTTTAGTGGTTAATACTATCTTGGTAAAAAATGTAACCAAACAGGATTGATTTGGGGTATAAAAGCTCTCTATCAGCTTGCAATACTACTATATCAAGCAAGTGCTGGAGAATTCGAGGACCTACTGTTTGGTTTTATTCGGCCGGCAACTAAAGTACTTACTTTAGTTACAGGCCGAATAATTCCAAACACTGGGTCCTGTACCATTTATGTTATTTAATACTATTTTGGTAGAAGATACCAGAAAACAAGACTGATTTGGAGTATAAAAGCTATGTATTTGCCTACAATGCTACTGTATTAAGCAAGGTGCTAGAAGGTTCCCGGACCCAGTGTTTGGAATTATTCGGCCTGTAACTGAAGTAGATAAACATTGTAGTCCTTGTTCTAGTACTAGTGATGTGGCAACCAATCAGCTCGCAGAAATAACCTCCCCATGCTACTTGATTGGCTAGAATTTTGATCATCGAGCGACAGGGACTACAATTGTTTATCTTTGATACAGTACCAAGTACGGTAGAAAAGTTAATCCAAAAATCAAATCAGCCGGGCTACACTGCTGCCTCCCCTACATAGATTTTGCGAAGCAATCTCGCGGCATCACTAAACCACATTGAATGAGCTAGTGTGAGCTACTGACAAGTACTTGGTCTCAAGGATAAATACTCGTAGTCCCTGTGGCTTCACAATCTAAATTTTAGCCAGTCAAATAGCACAAAGAGTTATTTCTGCGAGCTGATTGGCTGACAAATTTTAGTTGCTAGAACAGGAATAGAAGTGTTTATCCTTGAGACTAAGAAGGTTTTAGTGCGGATTGGTGACTCTTCCCACAGGCGGATGACGAAAATGGGGCTCAAAGTTTTAGTGTGAATTGATGACCTTCCCCTGCCTCTGGATGAGAACAGAACAAACACAGAGTAACGTCCCTCCCTGCGTAACGAGACTCCCTGTGTGGCGAGACAGACCAATGAAATCGCAAGGATTCTGATTTTGTCTTCGTAATATCTCTTTCAAACTAACAACAGTAAGAATTATTCATATTCAGAGTCAGTAATACTGTATGCTCGTTACACTATTCCTCTTAATATAACGATCTGTTAATCTCGAAATTCCTTCAATTTGATTTGTCTGTCTCGGCACACAGGGAGTCTCGCTACATAGGGAGGGACGTTAATGATCTTTACCCGCTAGTTAGACTGTCATTAATTGGTTCATAATTACTGTCGCTTGGACATGATCGATGGGGATCTAGTGTGAGACCAACTTCACCCGTGTCCCCATTTTTCGCTACGCGAAATTCACAGTATGCAGGTCCCACTTGAAAATGCAGGTCATCAGCATGCACTAGTAATGCAGTCATCAAAAGTGAATTCAAGACAAAAACCAACAGGCAGTCGATGTCAGTATAGGAGTTAGTGTTTTCAGTATTTATGACTTACTTCGTATTTGGGATAAATAATTGTAGTCGCTCCACGACCTAAACTCCAGCCAATCAAGTAGCACGGGAGAGGTTATGCTTAGTATTGATTACTTTAGTTGATGGCCGAATAAAACCAAACACTGGGGTCCAGGAACCTTCTAGCACCTTGCTCAATACAGTAACATTCTGGGAAAATGTATAGCTTTTATGCTCCAAATCAATCTCGTTTTCTGGTATCTTATACCCAAATAGTATTAAATACTAGAAATGATATAGGACCCAGTGTTTGGTTTTATTTGACCATCAACTAAAGCATCTATTCTAGATTTACTAATTGATTATATATCTCGATTTACTAGCGTAGATACCATACCGGCGGAGGTATAGTGCCGACGGTGGCAACTGTATGATCTGACACCCAGCGAGAGAAATCGATCGAATTAGATAATGCTGCAAGGTTACGAATAGAATTAATAATACTGGCATAATCACTTGATTGAAATCAACTGTTGAAATCAATTTTATTAACTTCATTGATTGATTGATTGATTGTTCTTACGCTAAACTAGCTAAAGTTATGTAATAGTGGGTAGCCCCACTAAAGACTCTCTTCATGCCAGCATGCGCTTTAGTGGGCGAAAGCGAATGACCATGCGCAAGCGAGCGACACAAAAAGTTCATGATTTTATTGGATTTACCACCTATTTTGATCGATTTTGATGTACTTTCTGTGTGGAATGTTTGATTTTTACTAATTTATGTTACATTTCTTCATCGATTTCAGGATCAACTACAAGAATAAAATCGCTATTCTCTCTGAACGAATCAAGGGCATCTGTCTGCTGCATATCATACCCCTCACTTCTCTCTTGCTCCCACTGCTCTTTAACCCTCTCAATCGCTGCTTCCTCTGCCGGATCCTTACGTGGATCAAGGATCTCAACTGTAAGCTCTTCAGGAACTGGCTGTTTCTCCTTAATAAGACGTAGAAGCTCCTTTCTACGGGCTGATTCGGCCTTACGGGCTGCAACTCCTCTGGTATGGAGGTCATCCTTTAAGAGCTCAAGCTTCTTATTCAGCTGACCCCGTAGTTTCCGCTCTTGAGCAGCAGCCTCTGCTTCCCTTTTTGCACTCAATCTAGCTTGGGCTTCTGCTGCAGACAGTTGACCACCTGATTGAAGAGACTTCCTGTTTTGAGCTTTGGCTGCAACCCCTGCATTTACTTTATCCGTCATGATCCGAAGTGTTCTTTCACTCAGTTCGCCCTTATATAGTATCGAAGTAATCCCATCCATAGCATCTCTATATCGGGATCGACTAGGTGAACTTAAAAGGAAGGGGACCTGCTCTTCCATTCGTTCAATACGATGAATACCTTCTGCATATGTAGTTGGAATGCGGGGCAAAAGGGGTAAATCGATATTGCAATCATCAGGTGTATAATCGACTTGTGTAGGCTTAGCTTTCTGTACGAAGATCTCCATATTTAACTTGATTATATCCAGATTAGGTGGAAATATGCCTGCTTTAGAGAATGCATGCTTGACTGTTGTAGGCTTGAACGTCTTAGCTCGAATCGAAGGGAGGTCTCTTAGGAAGTGCTGTAGAGTATATTCGAAGTCTAGATTGTCATTTATCGACTTGGTAATCATCTGTTGATGCCAGTACTTCCAGGTTCGAAATATACCTACATCGCATGGTTGCATAATATGGGTAAGATGTGGCAAAAATGACCATATTACAACCCGATGCTTTTGTGCTAATAAGACGAATTCGCTCGTAGTATGACTAGTATTGCCATCGACTAGAAGAATCTTCCATGGTAGTATAGTTGGATCTTCTGGCATCACTTCTCTTCCAATATCCTTTATAAAATGCCGAAGCCATTGGACTGCAAGCTCGTTGTTCGTAAATCCAGACTCAGAAAGTGCAATATGATCACCTTGATCTAGCTCTTGCCCATCATACCACATTACCATATGCCTCTTTCCCTCAACTATAACGAAGACAGGGTTGAAAGTGCCATCTGCACAGATACTCTCAATGCATGTCACCGACTTTCGATTCTCTGGGGACTCTTCGTAGTATTCGTGCATCTCGATCGGTACGATAACTTCACGGCCTGTCTGCACCTCTATTCGTACACCAGTTTCGTCCATATTATGCAAGTTCTCAGCTGTGATCTCGTACTTCTCCAAGCCCTTAACCCAGTCCTCAAACCATCTCTCAACCTTGTGTAGATCTTGTGCTCCGATACGCTTATAGCTTATAGGTTTCGTCTTGACGATATGGATAAGTTGATGATTCTTAATAAACATCTGGAACCATCGTTTCGAAGGCGGCGGTTTCGGAGGTGATTCCATAGCTTTAAGTCGGCATATAGCAGCTAGGATCTGGGTACAAATAGGTGGTTGACGCTGCGCAACTTGATCTGTAATCCAGGCAATAAGGGTATCATCTTGGAGCTTCGAGAGTATACGATTCTGGCCTCCATGAGGGGTAATCGTATGCCGTCCTAGGCGTCTATGTCGGCCAAGAGTTGACGGGTTGATCTTCCAAATCCGGCATGCAACTGCTGTAGTCTCTTCAGGATATTGCATAAGAAAAGTTAATGCCTCCTGAAGGGGGTTGTCACAGAATGCCATACTGAAAATTCGTAATTCACATATAAATTCGGGCGGAAAAGTGAAAAATCTGTAAATTTTGGGGCATTTTTGCGTGCACTCGCTTGCGCATGGTCATTCGCTTTCGCCCACTAAAGCGCATGTTGGCATGAAGAACGCTTTTATTGGGGCCACCCACTATTAGAACTCCTATAATCCTAGGTAGGAAACCATGGCCTAGGCCTGGAAGAAAACCTGCCCTAATATTCAAATGAAACTCTTATTTACACGCTGCCTTCAAATTCTCACCGGTTTCGTACGAGACTATTCGTACAAGAGAGAATTGGCAACTTGAAACTGCCTTAGTCTTCCTGACTGGATCATCCACCTACTAGCTATACCTGCCCCCTCCGGGGTATCGAGAAGTCGTACAAAGTCGGCTCTCTCTCCTAATTCCGTACGGCGTTCCCTTTCCCTCGGGTAGTAGAGCAATACATGTCTCGGGGTTTCTAGTGCTTGCCCACACTCGCATATACCGGAGTCCCAATCCGGGACTTTGTCTTTGTGTAGGAAGTGTGCAAGCGCTGTGCGGCCCGTTCTCATATGAATTAGTACTGTGCTCTCTGCTTTACGAAGCTTCGAGTGTAGCTTGAGGATCCCCTTGTCCGATGGTCGATGGATCTGGTCCCATTCCGTTCGAGGTATCGCCTGCCATCTGTTTGTCCAGGTCTGTAAGATCTTCTTCACTTCTGGGGTGTCCTCCCCTAGTTCCATATCTCTATCTAAGGTCAATTCCGCCCGACGCTGACCCTGTGGCTGAGTAGTCCTTGGTTTTCGGAGCTTAAGCCTCCGTGCGATTGCTTGGCACGCCTTCTGGATCTGGTCGTAAGTTGGGGAGGCCTGGAGCCTCCGCTGGAAGGCTGCGATCCTGCTATCTAGGTATTGATTGATGGGAGGGGTGAAAGTCTCTGTCTCTAAGGCCAGAATTGGCGTTGCTCTGTATGCCCCTGCGATCGTACGGAGGCATTTGTTCTGGACTGTGCGAAGCTTAGCTGCAACCCCTTTTGCTTTTCCTTTAGTAGGAGAGCGCCACGATGCTGCCCCGTAGGCTAGCATCGGCCGGACTACGGATGAGTATATCTGTCGGGACCGTGCAAAGGACGCTCCCCATGTTTACGCTGTGAGCCTTGTAAGGGCCCCGATTTGTGATGCTGCCTTTCGTGTGACTTTGCGTGCGTGGGCGCACCATGTTAGCTTGGTATCTAGCCATACACCTAGAATCCTGACTTCCCCCGATGGTTCCTTTCGTACAGAGCCGAAATTGACTCCCTAACACTATTCTTCTGGAATTACACCGTAGTTCCGTTTTTTTTGTATGCGAAATTTAAGGTGTGGTCCGTCCGGGGGTGAAATGGAATTACACTGTAGTTCCGTTAACCCCAACCATTAGGGTTAGCGTTTTCCCCTCGTAAATGAGCCATAGGCGCATAGCGTTAAGAGTGATCTGACCGCAAGGGCATCGATCTGAGAGTGGTCCGTGGTAAACAGATTTAGCGGTCATTTCCAAGAGACTCTCTCTGGAGGCTCCAGAGCAGAGCATTATGCGAAAGATATTTGTGACCGACTCCCTATAGCAGTTACATACGAGGTGCAGGATAGAAATGGGATCCACAAGCAGGGAGGCGAACCCCTAGAGCGGAAATTCCCCCCTGTAAGTAGTCGAGCAGGATTCGGTCAGAATTCGAAATTGTGACCGACCCTCTGTAGCAATACTACTCCTGAGAGCTGGGTAGCATCACTCTTGGGGTTCACCTGTATCGCTCTCGCTCTCTCTCGCGATGCCTTCGTAGCTTACCACTCGTTCAATCATTACACAGCTTTAAGCTTATAATACAACCTGAGGACTTGTTACGACAACCATCAACAATGTCAACGAACAAAGTTTTGAACATGATCGAGAGGGTCGCGTCTATTGCGTTGCCCGATAGTGTTGTGAACAGATACAAATCCATTCGGATGCAGCCGTCTACATTCTGGTCCTCCGCTGGAATCCAGCTTGATCCTATTAAGACAAATGAACAGATGAAGGCCTTGTTTTCCACGATATATCTGGGTGCCAGTAACCTTATAGATAGAGACGACCAGTGGGGAAAGATTGCTCGGAGATTCTTTTCACTCTTCTTTCGTGATCTGGTAAATTTCTCAAAACCCATTTCGGAACACCTGGTCGATCTTCTTTCCTCCTCCTCTTCAATACAGGATGACAAAGTGATCATAGAGACTAATATCCGGCGTTGGGTTAAATCCGGACATCGTCACTCCAGATTCTCAGAATCATTGGGTGGACTTGGCAAAGGAGCTGGACAGTATGCCAAGTGGGGCTCGTCACCGGCCTGGCACAATACAGTTTATGGCGATCGAGGTTCTTGAAGGCAAGGGTTACACATATCGGCACGATCTCCAGTCATGGAGTTCGAATCCTGGGGTCTATCTCCGTTTTTGCGAATGCTGACTTTAATATTCTTCCCAGGCAAGAGGCGTAACAAAATGTAGAAATGCAAAAGTGCAAAAGTGCAGTATTATGCGATGTGCAACAAAATATCGAACAATTCCAATATCATATCATCAACCTGTGTATATGTCTTGCCTAGCTATCAATACCAATCAAATGCAATTCCTCAAATTAGTTGATAAAGTTAAGGAATAAAGTTAGGTCAGCATTACGATTGTTCCCAAATAACCATAAATTAGTTTAACATCAACACTTAAATGTAAAGTTATCCAGCTGTTTGAGATAATTCACTTCTGTATCAGTTTATTTAAGCGATTCATTATTCAGAGTATTATAGAATTTCTATTTAAATTAATTGTCATTATGGAAAACAAAACAGACTTACCTGTCAAAATCTCCAATGTTTGTCCATTTTTTGGTTCTTTATTAGTAACAGATGGGTAAGAGATTCAACTGAATATTGACTTTGAACAAGTTTTAACTTCATTCAGGCATTTCGTTGTTTTCTATTCTGGCAGTAACAATACTATTACTCTTTTACATCTTGATACCTTTCATATCAATCTATTGTCAGGTGTTAAAGTTGGGCCTAGATTCATCGAGCGTATCGGAGATGCAGCTATTGCTTCAGATACCTTGATAATAGGATCTTGTCCATGGAGCAACATTAAACCATCTATAACCTACTACAAGATCAATATTGCACTTCAGACAATCACAAAGGAAGAAAATGGCCCAATAATCCCAGAATGTTATTCTTCCTGGTATATATCTGCATTGAAATTGGAAAACGACTATTTGATGGTTTCTATGAATTATATCAAAATGGATACCAAACCATTCGATGCTGTAATCCTACTCTGGAAGAAACAGAAGTTACATAGTGAGCCCTGGAAAGTTTTAAAGTCTAAGGCTGAGTCCCTTAGTGGAACTCCAAAGTTATATAAAGATATGTATTCAGATACTGGCTCTATTATAGCTTTGGAACAAAGTGGAAAGATTTTCTGTTGGAAGGAAGTTGAAACTCTTGATGATTCAGAACAGGAAGAGGTGGTTGATATTTCGATACAATATCCGAGAGAATATCTAGCCAATCTTGGTTCATTAACAGTATGTCGAAAACGACAATATGCTGATACATTAAGAATGTGTGCTGGACAGATAGTGATATGGGATTTCTTCTGGTCCAACAATATCTTGATTATGACGGACCCAAAAACTCCATTACAGCGAGATCCAAGTTCAACCGAAGAATATATAGATCCAGACTATATGGTAAGAATCGACCCTGCATGTCAATTCAAGGCTATTATTATTATAACGAATGGGTCGACGAAAATTAGGTTACGTCGAATGCTCGAGAAGCATGATGTGCTAAGCCCCACCAATGATATTGATATTCCAGTCTTCGATACTATAAAGGCTGGATTGGGGATTTTCAAAGATGCTTTTCTACATAGACAACTTACAGGATCTGATATAGGTGCATTATATATTATTTATATTGCCTCTGATGGATTCTATAAGCAGAAGATACTAGCAAGCTCTCTACAACCAGCAGATATAGCATATCCGGTTACTCGATATATTGCCTATTATTGGGGACCATATCAAGATAAGTGTAAAACAGAGAGTTTCTCAACAGATAAGTATACAAATTCACGAGCCATGGAAAAAGCGAAAAGTGGCTAGCCTACCACTGATAAGCCTCCAGAGAGAGCCTAACACTATTCTTCCTCTAGAGAGAGCCTTCTGGAAGTAACCGTTAAATCTGTTTACCACGGACCACTGTTGGATCTGTGCTCTCGTGGTAAGATCACTCTTAGCTCTCTATGGGTCTATGGTTCATATACGCCGTAATTTCAGTCTGTGCACTTATCTAATTTTAAAGTCGGAAGGGAATGTGTTGACACGCAGAATGCGATACAAACGCATTATGTACTCCGTGTTCTATTAAGATACCTGTTAATTTCTGCTTGGTTTAGCTCTCCTCTGTCTTCCTAGATTATCATAATAAAAATTAGACAATTTTAAAGAATTACAGTCACAATGTCTCCCTTATCTTCTACACAGCTTCCTCTACATTGCCCGATTATCAAATATGCATATGCTGGCCATCGCATACTATACTGTAAAAGCTGCAGCTCGATCGTGTTTCCGACAACCTTACGGCGACATTTAGGCGATATGCGCCCTGACCATCTCAGTCCTGGTCCGACAGCAAATTGCTAGTTTCTATGAAGCGGACATGGATGACCTTGTCTCCAAGGATACCCATGCGGCTTTACCTCTCCCGCAAGATGATTTACCTCCCTTGCCCTTTCTCCCAACATACAGCGGGTTCGCTTGTGGCTATATAGACAGCTGTCGGTTCTTAACTAGGAGCTATAAGATGATCCGGTGCCACTTGAATGAAGAGCATGGAATATATCGAGCCGATTGTCCGTCTCATATCCGCCACGTTCACCTCCAGAGCTGGTATCCAACGACACACGCTCAGTACTGGACCGTGCGAAGCCAAGAGGGAGAGGAGGAGGCAGCACGGAAGGAATGGCTTGATAATGTAACGGCGCGCATGGGCTAGAGCAAGGGCACCAGGAAGCACACAAGGACAGGATTCGGGGACAAGTCAAGAGATGAGATTTATAGCTAGAATTCAAGAGTTAAGGACAAGGAACAAGAAGTTGCGTGAGGAGCCAGATACCACTGGGCAAATCGGGCCCTTCTTATAGATGTTCTCAGGCGTTGTTCACATGATTGATCACCTCGGCACTACTACGTGGCTCAAGTACCCCTGGGTTACTACGTGGCCGTATCAGTGCCGTGACAGGGTTCCATCCATGCGTCAAAAAGAAGGGGGCTTACACCTGTCGACTTCGCGTTTCGTCCACAGATCGCTGCTACCGCGATCGGCAGCCACTCGAGCCAGTCATTCTGGGAATGATTTACATATTACCTTAAGAACGCTTCGATTACTTGATTTGCTCGTTCGGTGCTCCCATCAGTTTCAGGGGAGAATGCTGTTGATAATCTTCGCTTGATACTCAGCAGAGTACATATACATTGCCATAAAGCCCCTGTGAACTGGGTTCCGCGATCCGTTACAATTGCTCTGGGGAGGAAATGATATGGGTAGTAGCGTCGTATAAACCACTTCGCTAATGTCTCCGCTTCGAGGTTAGGTAGCCCATCGGCGATCACCCCTTTGCTCAAGCGGTCGGTCACTACAATCATATTCTTACAGCCATCACTTTCTGGGAGGTTTGTAATGAAGTCCATAGAGATCTCTGTCCATACTCGTTCCGGAATCGGGAGAGGCTTTAGCAACCCTTGCCGGCGTGATCTCCATGCTTTATTCCTTTTACAACCATCACATGCGTTCATAAATTGACGTCTAGTTTAACGTGGAAGCCGATACTAGGGCGTGGTTTAACGTCGAGTCTGCAAGCAGGGAATCGGGCGGGTTCTGTCTCGTACAATAAATAAATGATTGTAGTATCGCGATAATAACTAAGTAATGGAATTACTATTTGAGTTGAGCACGAAGCTCCATATACCAAGGAAATACATTCTGCTTATACTTTGGTAGTCGGCGTAACAGTTATGCTAAACAGTTACGGTAAGCTTTCGAGAAATTTCTATACAAACGAGGGATGTTTTTATCCACAAATAGGCCTTTCAGCCAATGATACAAAAATTTAGGCCCGTGAAGCTATTCAGACTTCCTGTTGTGATCTACCTTGGCGTAACTGTTAGGCCTATGACGAAGTATATCAGGGCAAGGGCGGCGGTCTATAACCTGAGGCTACCAATGATGACAAAGGGACAATTAACAGGAATCATTCTAGTGCTGACGAAGTGTGGCTTGTATAAAACTCAAGAGAGTGTACAAAGAGGACACCGAAATCAAAGTCTACTGTATCATTATTTGAACTATCTAAATATGAAACGAGGGGATATTCAGATTAGTATAATAACGTCCCTCCCTACGTAGCGAGACTTCCTGTGTGCCGAGACCGACCAATAAAATCGCAAGGATTTCTGACTTCTCCGTAATATCTCTTTTAAACCAACAACAATAAAAAGTACTCATATTTAGAGTTAGTAATATGTTCGTTACACTATTCCTCCTAATATAGCGATCTGTTGATCTCGAAATTCATCCAATTTCATTGGTTTGTCTCGGCATACAGGGAGTCTCGCTACGCAGGGAGGATAAGAAATACTAAGCAGCTTTTATGTAAGTTATGCATATATTATGTATGGGTAACCCATTGGGTAATGAGTGGGTAACGTGATTTATATAACCCATGGGTATTCCAACCCGGTGGGTAGGTTCGCAGCCTAGTATCGAGCATGGTTGCTTGGATTACTCAGGGTTATTGTCCAGAAGGTTACACGTTTGTCGTTTGTAGGAAGAACAGGAGGGCTTGAGGCGACAAATGATCTATCACTTCTCTGCTACAGATGGTCTATTATTCATTGCGGACAACTACATATACAGCCTTCGTATCAAGCAGGTGATTACGACCCCTGTATTTTTGCTACTGGTTGATGTAGAAAGTACAAACTCTCTCTGATATAGTCAACGCTCTTCCTCCTTTAACTCACACACTTAATTGCTCATCTACTTTTCAATTTCTCCAGCAGCAGCCACAAGCCTACAACAAGTTCTCCCTAAACACCTCACCTTAATCAGTTGTTCACAAGGAGCTGAACTTATCTCCTTCTACACAATGAATTTCTTTCAAACTCTCAAATGTGGCGTCAAGCGACTCATCATGTCGACCAGTGATGCTCTGGCAGCAATCAAGCGTTGGGTCCACGGGAATCTCGACCGTATCACTAACCAAATACTCGCATGTATTCGTAGCATTTGGCAGCGATGGGTAGCACCGGTAACCCGCTACATTATCGACACAATGAAGAAGCACCCTTTGGCGACCACGATCGTAATCGCAATCGCAATCGGCGCTTTTCTCCTCTTCTGTCCAGGAGGCTCTGTCATCATTCTAGGAACGCTCGGCTTCGCTGCTTACGGCCCAGTCGCTGGTAAGTCACTTCTGTCTCCGTTCGTCCACTCCAAGATTATTCCGAGGCATTCCCGTGGTCACCAAAATGCCCTTCTAACAGTCATTTTATCGTTACGTTCCTTTGCAGCATGGATCCAGGCATTCATTGGGAATGTTTCTGCTGGCAGCTTATTTGCGATACTACAAAGTCTAGCAATGGGTGGCTCTGGAGTAATGGTGTTTGTGGACATTTGTATTATTCCCAAGTGTTTTCGAGAAACAGGCTTACTGGTCTCCTCACTAATACTAATGACCGGCTTGCCAAGTTTTATAATTATTTGAGTAGTACAAACACGTTTCTGACGCTCATAGCTGTCATAGCTATACTCGGGATGTAGAGCAATAGTACGAGCAGTATCGCCTAGCTTCAGAAAATGATCCACCAGTAACGGATTCATCTCGGCGCTATAGTGAACTTTATTAGCCCATTTAATCAGCCGAGCCATATCTGAGAGAAGCCGTAAATTTCTCTCCCATAACTTCGGACTTATATTATACCTTTCCCTTTGTTTAAGCAGCAGAAAGCTCCTGCTCCCTTGAAGATCCAAGATTGGCAGGCGGTCAGAGTGATCCGCGGGAAGGGCCGCGTAGGGCAGGCTCGGCAGGACAACCAATAAGGGCGCAGAGAAGTCAAATCGACTCGATCTTAATTTACAATATGCATTAGGAATAGTGTTAGGTAGTGTTAGTATTATGGATAGGAAATCAGATATCATTTCAGTCAAGAGACCTTACATATTCTTCTCTTTGGAAATAGCGTGGATAATCTTTGTATAAAATTGTAGATAGCTTCTTGGATTATATATTTCATATTCAACCTTTTTGAAGTCGTACTCTCTGACGTCTTAAGCAAAACTTCAAATAAACATAATTATTGAAATATTCATTCTGTACAAAATACTAGCGATGGATCATTATAGTCTTGCAGATGCCAGTGTCCGCCGACCGATCTCCCCTGCCTTTGGCGTAGAATACCCTTCTCCTCCAAACGTGTCTTTGAAAATAGACTTCACCCTGAGCTCGGCAAAACTGTCGATGTCGTGGTCATTCAAGCCAAACCCCAAGGGTCCGTTAAGGCTCCCCAGGCGGCGTAATGAGGGAGCACGAAATTCCCAAGCCCGAGATCCAATCTGGTAGAATTCTGCTTCCTTGGATTGCTCCACTCTCTTGTCCTGAACGAAGACCGGTGTTGCCATCCTTGCAGCCTGGTGAGCTGGAAGGTGCTTGGTTGGCTGTTCCAGTATCCACTCCAACGTCTTGGGGATATAATATGATGAAGATGCATGAACCACCCCACGCGTACCTAAATGAACATGTCGAAGTAAAACGTTTGCAACTAGATCCACCGGAATCTCATCAAGGATGTTACTACCACGATCTGGGGTATACCAGATGCTCTTTCCTCCTGTTGGCTGCATCAAGCGGGAATAGAGCGTGGATATAGGGCATGACCCCTTCGGGCCGTACATCTCACAGGGCTGAGCAATAGCAGGTCCGATGCTGGTAGGTCGCAAGAGTAGAATTGGCAGGTTGGGAAACCGTGCCATCATCAGCCGCTCCATTAGCTGCTTTGAGTATGCGTAGGCCCAAGGGAAGCGTTGCAGATGCCTTGTTGTGCCGGTCCGCAAAATCTCCTCGAGCTCTCCCTCCGCATCGTCGGGGTTGGAGAGATAGTATATCTTCTCTTCCACGGGGCCATCAGGGAGGAAGGAGTTCGCATATGCACTGGAAACTTGGACAAAATGCTGAAGTCTAGTCATCTTCGTAGCCAAGGCCGCCAATCGAAGTGCGGGTAAGCAGTTGTCCAAAACAACTTTTTGCAAAGGTGCTCGAAAGCTGATGTTGGCAGCCGCATGGATAATTATCGTGACTTCTTCCTGGATTTTGCAAAAGGTTTCAATGGTAATACCAAAGCACTCCTTTGTCATGTCGCCCCGAACAAGGATGATATTTCCGGCTTTTATGCGATCTTCGATATTTTGGTACTGCTGAGGCATGGTGTGTTTCCATCGTTCCATTGCGGTGCTCTCGGATCCATGAATAAGGACGTACAGCCGCTGTACATCAAGCACAATGCTAAGCTTATACAGGAGGCAACCTCCTAGGCCGCCAGTTGCCCCGGTCAAGAAGGCAACTTGTTGTTTGTAAAAATCGTAGATTGCTGTCATATTCGATACTGGAAGTAATTCAAAATATCTGAAGTGGCTAGAAAAATGTCTATGTGAGCAAAAGCCTACATTTTATCTTGGGCTATGCGTCGTCATCTTTGGCCGAGTACTACCCTCAATTCGGTGTCAGCATGTACAAGAAAGGTTAGTTTGATTGATTGCTTTGTTCATGCTTTGATGTTGCTAGCTACCAAATCAGTGTACTAACAATAGCGAATCAAATCATTCGCCTAATCATCGGCCCTTGTCGCTGCACCTTGGCTCTGCACCTTGGCTTTGCACCCTTGTGCCCCCACTCGCCGTCTCTAGTATGGCTTCCTGTCCGACGCATTCTCTTCATGTTGACCTCTTGTCTATTCTCCACCAAACCAGCAACCAGATACACTAACATGCCTGTTTTCATCGCCAAAAAATTGCTGGACGTGGCGGACCAGTTCTGATCGATCCGCAGATGCCTTATAACCCTTACCTCTTGGAAAGGTTTGTTGGTAAATCAAATAATATCGTGCTCGGTCTGTCAAAACCACTTCGTTGAGCCCAGATAAATGATGAAAGTAATGGCCCATATTCTTTAGCGAGGCTTTGTTCAACATCCCAGAGATCACCACTCTATTAATCAGGGTCGGATTATCGATAAAGCTTGAAATATTCCGGTTTATTTGCATATCTCTGTTCATGACTGTGAAGTAATCATGGGCCTGATTAAGGTAGAGGATCCTCCACCCAGGGACGCCAGGAATTTTTACGGTAGTGCACTTTAAAGTGCTCCTTCCCAGAGACCGGGAGCGGTGGCACACGTGTAGGGCAACTGGCAATAAGAAACGGACGATCTTGCCATACCACCACTCACGGAAACAATCCTCCCCGCTGATCGACCGTGGCTCTGATAGAGTGATGTTCCATATTATATCCTGGAGCTCGAAAGGTAATTTAGGAAAGTGAATAAAACTGCGAAGTACTCCTGGTGATGACATAATTGGAAGTTTGCCTTTGGATATTGTCGCCACAAAATTTGCCGGCCTTCTTGTGCTTTAATACACAGCTTGGTACTGGGGTGGGGATGGAGACTCTGGGAAATATTTTGAGCATCGACTATTTGAAGACCACCCCGTAAGCACGAACAGATCTTGGGTGGTCTGCTAATCTTGGGCATCTATTTGTGGATTCGTCACGTGTTTCTTCATCATCTCTTGCCTTACCAGGAATGGTTTGTCTGCTGCGAAGGCTTAGAGAGACCGGTTTTGGCTCCGAAGCCTAATCTTAGAACCGAATGTTGGGCAGGGCAATTGCCGGTGCTAGGTCCATTTTGAGCTCTAGTCTTGCAGTTCGTAACCTTTCTCTTTAGAATAGGAAGCAAAATACGCATCAACTTATTATTCCCAAAGTCAACAACTCAGAATTACTGATATCGAAAGACCTTTCAAAAACATGGGCAACGCTAATCCCCGGGCTCCTTCCCAAGCTTCCCGAAGCTTCCGCTTGAGATACAATCGAAAATCTGGTCGAACGCCCTCACACCAAGAACAATCGCAGTTGAGCCGAAATACCTTGGTCACACGCCACCAGGCACTCCGGGCATATGGACGAACTTCACTGATGAAATAAATGAATAAATAAATAAATGATTTAAATTCTTTCTTCTCTAATTCTAACTGGGGTGAACCCTCCTTTATATTTTATTTCCTCAACCTTTGGATTCGTTCCTTCTTGTCTTCTTATCTATCTTGGGATTTATACTTTATTATCACTTACCTGGGTTCATTTGGGTGGTGGTCGAATTCCTATTACGAGGTTCCTTACCTAATCCTATAATACAGAGTCCAATTTCGCTAACTTATCACTTGATATACTTTGGTGAACCTCATCCAAATTCCACCTCTTATTTTAATCCTTTGTATCAACCCACCTCGACAGGCTATAAACAACGGACAACGGGGATCGACTCGCTAGATGTTACTTTAATCTGAACTCGAACCTGGTTAGATTTAGTCCAGCAGTTCTAAAGAAGCACACCATGCCTATTTTAAAAGAGCACAACCCACTGGTTTTAAAAAGCATGGACCACGCGCTAATTTTCCCATACAAATTTTGGTGAGTAAAAGAACGTTGTGCCTTTTTAACCATACTTGGTCCCAAGGATAAATAATTCCCCCCCTAGTCATTCGCAAGTTAGCCGCAGCCAGGGCAATGGGCCTATAAAAACGTCAGGATTGCCCTATTTGCGGAGCAGAAAGTGCTAGAAGTGGATTACTAGGGGAGAATTATTTATCCTTGGGACCAAGTATGGGTTAGGAATAGTGTTAGTTGGGGTTAACGGAACTACAGTGTAATTCCATTTCACCCCCGGACGGACCACACCTTATTTTTCCCATACAAAAAAAACGGAACTACGGTGTAATTCCAAAGGAACAGTGTTAGGAAGGCCGTGTGGCTTCTTGCGCAGGTGCTGCTCGATGTAATTAAGTCCTGGTAACGTCACTCCCTGTGTAGCGAGACTCCCTCCCTGTGTGCTGAGACAGAACAATGAAGTTGGATGACTTTCGAGACTAATGGATCGCTGTATGAAGAGGAATAGTGTGACGAACATGTTACTAACTCTAAATATGAGTACTTTTTGTTGATGTTGGTTTAAAAGAGATATTACGAAGAAAAAGTCAGAATCCTTTGTGATTTCATTGGTCTGTCTCGGCACACAGGGAGTCTCGCTACGCAGGGAGTGACGTTATTAACTTAGATTATGTTGTTAGGTTACGATTGGGCTCAAGGATATAGTCATAGTTACTATGGTAGTAGCCCAAATAAAGGTTAAATTTATTCTGGTAGATTCTATCAACAGGGGTAGTTTTATCGAATCAGTTTGTCAAGATCCTACAATACTGGAGAGTTTTAACAAACAGCTGGGGTATACGTAACAACCTTTGTTATGCCTGCTACGAAGTATTAATGTTTATATATAGTCTCAGCATCGGATAGACTACGCGATGAACTCAAAGAGCTCGTTAGGAATCACCTTCATGAAATAATAATCAGTATGAGACAGTTAGATTACCAGCCTAGATCTTAAAATAAAGAACTTTTGGGAAATTAGAGGAGCAATCATTTGGAATTCGCTAAACATTTTATATCTTTAATATAGCTCTAATACAAAATCCAAGTATAGTATAGAAAAATATAATTCTTTGGTAATAATAGGTGATACCTCAGATCCGCAGGTTTTATCTACTACGGAGAGACCGACCAGCACCTCGGCCAAAATCGGCCGATAGCTTAGTAAGCTTCTACTGTTCGGCACTAGTGAGGAGAAGAATGGCTGTGTGGTGTCATTACAACGGCGGTCAATTCTGGACCAGAAGCGTGAGATTTTACGAAGGTGTAAAGTAAAGTGCACGATTATTATTGCTAGCTAAACCGGCTCAAAAGGAGCTTTAAATATGCCTTCTAAAAAGACCATTAATCGGACCTTTACGGAGCACGCCATAAGGCGCAGTAAATCGACATCGTACGACTAATTATAAAGAGATGAGGTTAATCAGAGATCGAGGAGTTAAAGGAGATGTCTGATCTGCTGTTTCTAGTTCATCAATACGTATTAATATAATATAACTTAATTAATAGAAAAAATATTTTATAAAAATATAACTAGCTTCTATTTAATTATATTATTACATTATTGTGTGGACAATCATCTGATAAGCATGTAGCTAGTCACGTGTTAGACGCTCGCTTACCGAGCATAAAAGAGAGTTGAGTTAATCAGTTCAACTCTTCTCTCTTTGTACAATTCAAGGGCATTAAATCATCGATGATTCTTTGAGCTGTACCACTGTACCTGACTTAGTGTACCGACATTCATGAATAGTCAACCGACTATTTACGGACGAGGATCACTTTAAGCAGAAGGACTTTTGTTGTACGAACGAAGATTATTATCTCCTCCCCTCAGATAATAAATCACGGACAATCCTACAGAACACAGTTGCCTCGCTATAAGCAGGTAGCTAGGTGTCAAGTAGGGACGCCAGTCGTGCGAACAGAGTTTTAAGATCGTACAATCAGAGAGACCTCTTCTTCTACTCGACGGACAACTCACTAGCCGAGCCGCTGAATCGAGATACGAAACGAACTCGAGTTGAAGCTTTCTTATTGCTAGTACGATGCCTGAGCTCTTCACTGAGTACTCAGGACCCGATCTCTTCTTTCCGCCTCTGCTGAGAACCGCCCTCCTTCTCAACCTCCTTCGCTGTATCTGCCGAAAACCGTTATTATTCTCGAGAATCCGACTTCCCTTTACTTCATCCGAGAAGACGCTACCCTCCTCGAAAAATCGGACGAGCTAGGAATTCGTCCGAGGACTTTACTTCTCCCTCCGCTTTTCTTCTTTCAGGATCGCCCTCTTTCTGAACAGCTGTACGAGCAAGGGATTGCTGTACCTCCTTCCTCCCTAGATACAACAGTCGTGGAGAACCCCACAGAAACACGGCTATCTTGCTATAAGCAGAAATGATTGCTATAAGTAGGTAGCTAGGTGTTAGGTGCGGACGCCACTCGTACACACTAAGACTCGAAATCCCTCTTGTTTCTCCCGGGAACCGCCCCCCTTCCTGAGAAGTCGTACAGGTCTGGGATCTGTATGCAAAACCCCACTTCCTCGCTTTTCCCCGCCCTCTTGGAAAGCAGCTAGCTAGTCCGGATCTCCTTTCAGCAAGTACTCCGGTACTCCGATTCGTACTAGCCGCAACACGTAGATACACGTCTAGCTTCAAGTAATCTGACTTAGAAGGTTATACAACAATTAAGATAAGTTGGACAGGCAAGACGATGATTGTCCTCAGTGTACGAAGCAAAATGACAAGAAGAAAATACTGCTAGTGTGTGGACAATCATCTGATAAGCATGTAGCTAGTCACGTGTTAGACGCTCGCTTACCGAGCATAAAAGAGAGTTGAGTTAATCAGTTCAACTCTTCTCTCTTTGTACAATTCAAGGGCATTAAATCATCGATGATTCTTTGAGCTGTACCACTGTACCTGACTTAGTGTACCGACAATTATATATTAAAGTAAAGATTTTAATAAGCTTTTTAAATTAATGTAATAACTATATATATTATATATTTATATTTAAATTGATTTATAATAAGAAAAGTTGATTTTTACTAAATATAATTATAATAAATAATAATCTATATAAATATATTAATTTTAAAAACTCTTCTAAATATTTTATAATCTAAATATAAAATATTAATATTAATAAAATAGATTATAAGTATGTAAATTAATTTAAAAGATTATAAAAAGATAAACTTTAAAAGAAATAGTATTTTAAATTAAGTAGTTTTTAGATTAATTTTAATTATAAAATCTATTCTTCTAATATATAAAAATTATTTATTAAATTTATAAAAAAACCTATATAATATTTAAAGAATTTATATTATAAAGTCTTACTTTTATAAAAAAAAAGTTATTTAAATTTAATTATATAGAAGATATTTATAAATAAAATAAATTAAACTAATTATTTAGATTTATTATATGTTATAAATATCTTTTTTATTAATTTTTCTTTAATTTTCCTTTATATTAATTTTATTATAATTAAAAACTTTAATAATAATATTAATAAGAAAAAGTTTATTTTAGATTTTATAATTTCTTATTATATATTACTTAAGTATAAAAATAATTTATAATAATAATATATTTATTTAGTTATTTAATTATTTTATAAATCACTTCATTATAAAATAAAATGAATTAAATAAACTTTTTATATTTCTAAATAAATAATAAATAATATATACTTTAATCTAAATTAATTTATAATAAAATAAATTTATTATTATTAAAGATTTTATAATTTATTATAAATTTTAAAATAGATAACTATATAGTATAAATATATAAACTATATATTAATAATTATAAGAAATATAAGAGAATTTAAAAATAGATTAGAAATATAATATATTTAATCTTTTTATTAGAATATATTTTATTTGCAATTACATTTATTATTATAATAAAACTATTTATTAATTATAATCTATAAATTATAAACTAAGATAAATAAAAAAATAAAATAAAAAGTATATATTAAGAAAGTTATAAAAAGTATATTCTAGAAATAATTTATTTATAAAAAAAATATATTTAAATCTTCGATTTTTTTCTTTTCTATTTCCTTTTTCTTTATCTTTTATTAATATTTATTAATTCAATTTATTTATATTACTTAGAAATAGTAAAGAGTTATTAAAATATTATTAATTACTTTTATATTTCTAAAATAATTTCTTTTAATTTTTTTTATTATATTTATAAACTTACTACTTTATATTCTAAGAAATAACCAATTAGATATATAACTTTTCTTTTAAAAAATAGTATTTTCTATTAGATTGAAAATTATTTAATAATATCTAAAAAAATAAAAGATAATAGTAATTTAAATTTAAAATCTATAATATTATTTTTTCTTATTAATAACTAATATTCTTCTTTATAAAAAATAATAATAAAGAAAATGTTATTAAAAATAATTATAATATCGATATTTCTATATTATTTAATATATTATAAATAAATTTAAAAGAAAATTTAAATTTAAAGAATAAAAGTTATAAAAATAAAATAATAATAATTCTTAATCTTATTTATATTTAGAAATTTTCATAATAGAATTATAAAAAGATTATAATATTCAAAGTGTATATACTTGTAATTATAATAATAAATATTCTACTAATTATATAAAGATATTTTAATATTAGAAGATAATAAATTAAATTGTTGTGAAGTCGCAGGGTGGATCACTTTACCACTACGCCACAGTCCCACAAAAGGGTACGCGATGATAAGTGCGACAGAACTTATCGTGATCCACTATATAAACAGTGTACTATGTGGCCAGCCAACCACATAGTCGTAACAATATAATTTGATTTAGTATTATAATAATAAATGACTAATTACTATTTAATTTAATACAAAGAGTTATTATTATTATATTAATATCTAATAATATTATAAATATTATAAAAACTAAATTTTTCCTTTTATTAACTAGTATAATAACTATTAATAAAGTTTATTTATTCTGTCTGCCGTAGATTCTGCCTTGGGATTAATGAGAATGCCTTTCTAGCAACGCGACTTGATGGTTGTTGTTGCGAAGTTCCTGCATGGCACCAAATGCACGAAGAAGTCTTTCTCTGAAAGGCGTCCACGCTCGCTGAGAAAAAGGTTAAAGCCGGAAGATCCAAAACTTCTACCCCGGTGAATTGATTTGTTAGCAATGCATCCAGCTCATTTCTCACTAGACTAGACTCCCCCCTTGTATTTCCGGAACTTCTTTACTTAGTATTGAGAGGAATTTCTTGATAGCATCTTTAGCGAAGGATCTCGCATTTACTTACTTCTGTTCCGGTATTTTTGAAAATCAAGATCTTGGGCGGCGTAGACGCTAGAAGGTTGGAAAAAGGCTCTCGTGTATTTGCTATCCATCTGGCTAAGATCTTCGCAGCCTCAGATAAATCTCCTAGGTTGTCAGCAAATAGACATGTTAAAGTGCTGAAGGACGATATTAGTTTTCCATATACTTTGATGAGCAAGAACAGCCGGGTTGGACTCCCTTTACTTGAAAGTCTCCCTATGTTCAATTAAATCATAGAAATTACATCAAATAATACATTGACAATCGATGAATTTTCCCAATATGAAAACATGTTTTAAAATTCTCTATCGAACATCCCTCTTTCATCTATCAAGACCGCAGACATCATCTCAGTTGAGCGTCTTAGTATATCGTGCAACTAGCCCTCGAGCATCATGTCAGGTTGACCCAGTCACTAGTCCTTTAGTCAACCTTGGTGCTGAAGGCCAGGTCGCCGACTGGAACATGATTGCATCCAAGGCCTGGATCAGAAGAATCAATTAAGGATTGGGTGTATAAGGATCATTGGCTTGCCCATGCTTCTCGAACAGTAATATCGTAATCAGCATAAACATGGACCAACCTCGTCCGGCTGATTCCAAGTTTAAACATAGCCACTGTTAGATTATCAAGGCAGATAATGATTCGGTCTGCAAGTGTCGCTGTCACTGCCATTATACCTTACGCCCCGCGGCTCGTGCACTGTTTCACGTTGCCTTGCCGGATCTCTCCTGCACAACAACAATGCCAACCATATCTTGCAAGCTTTGCTGTGTCATAACCCGTAGCCAGGCAGCTTAAAACACAGCGTTTCCAGCTCACTAACCAAAGCACAGCCTTCCCCCCGGTGTATAGTTTGTAATCGATAATACAAAGAGTTGAGAACGCGTCGTACATGCGTTCTGTAAGGTGGTCTCTGCCAAAGCTCATCCACTGCCGCTTGTAATCCAAGAATGTTCGACCTCAGGGAAAATGAGCAAAATCATAACTGAAAATAGTCACTTTCCACCAAATGTCGTTCCCATACTCTACTGTGGCTCAGAAACAAGTCTTGAAAGTTGGGAGGCCTTCTACAGAATACTCCAGAAGCATCAGACCTAGTACAACTTTCATTAGATTGCTAATACGAATTACACAGTTAGAGGAACTCCTCGATGCAGGGAGAGAATTGTACGACTAGTCAACGAACCGGAACCTCGATTCTTACTTACTACATTAGAAGATCCAGAGCTGGATCTTCGAAATATTATCAGCTCATTTTTTCTAGTACCTTGGAAGACAATCAAGTTACGACTAATAAGTATTCCCTCGATGATTAGATCTCTACTTATTCTAGTACAAGAACATTAGAAGTTTCCATAGAACTTTTCGAGGCCTTATAGATCAATGGTATTCTGATTATTGAACCTTATACGCAATGGCAGAACAGATGGGCTCATCAAGGTACTGCAAGTACAATCCTGGATAGGCAGCAGAGATGCTGCTATGAGAAGAAATCCATCGTGGAGCGATTGGTCCTGGGAAACTATGCAAGGTGAGGGAGATGCAGCAGAGTCTACGATCGATCGGGAAAGTCGCATCATTTTTCAGGGATTGAGCAGAGGGATTGTAGCACACAGCGATTTTATTTCGAGTACG
>LNKV01000084.1:43708-68376 GCA_001465935.1 Clarireedia homoeocarpa
TTTTTTTTTTTTTTTTTTTTTTTTTTTTTTTTTTTTTTTTTTTCTCTTTTGGTGCTGTTGCTGTCGTTCTATCTTCTTAGATAAGAGCCTAGATTACTTTTGCTAATTTTGTTACCACTACTGATATCTCCCGATTATCCATCGTATCCATGATAGGATACTTCTTAACCTTGCAGGATACAAAATACGAAATTACCCCATGATGTACTCTGGTCAGGCTACCAGGGTCTCGTTGGCTTCACATGGGGTTCTGCCCCGATTTGCTGTTGGTAATATCCTACTGTATAGCAAACAAGAAAAAAAAGCCTGGTATGCAAACAGCCTCTATGGAGTTATTCGTGCCTACACTTGGCCTTGCATAATCCTACAAAATTCGCCTCGCCTACCTACTTGTTCTCCGTTGACAGCTCATGGTTGTAGGGTTTGTGATCCTGCGGTGCATGATGCATAGGAGGTTGCCAGTCATGGAAATTCATGGCGAGGATGTTGGAAAAGGAACAGGGGATAAAGGAGCGGATGAGCATGTACAGGGGGCTGCAAATTTTCGAGGTACCATGCTGTAAAGCTAGCACGAGAATACTTTCATGCATAAGTGTCCCGGCCCTGTGTCCGCTTTTCATGACCGAAGGACTGATATCACCTCTACCAAGGCATATAGGGTCTGAAAATTGAATCCAGTCCTCCTATCTCTTTTATGACAGCATTGGCTCAGTGAAGGAGTCTCTCTTGCACGAACAGCTACCGATACTCATTTAATGAAGTATATCACCTCGCTGTACTCTTCAACACCATCATCAAAATTATTCTCAAATTCTTTCTACCTTCATCATGGGCTCACCCTCACCTCTCTCACCAACATTCCAAGGACATATTGCTTCCACGCATGATGCCCTGCTTCTTTTCGAGGCCTGTCTTACAGGCCATCTCAATTATGTTGCACGACGTTCTCATGATCGTGAAAGATCCAGCTTGATCAAGAGTGGAAATGTTTTTATATACGAAGAGCGCTCGTCAGGTATCAAAAGATGGACAGATGGCGTACCATGGAGCCCAAGTCGGGTACTCGGAAACTTCCTTGTGTATCGAGAACTGAAGCGAGCTTTTACACCGGGCGAGAAAAGGAGAGCCAACAAACGAAACAAGAGATCTCCAAGAATCAGCAAAGCACAAGAACCTTATGGACGACCAGGTAGTGTCTTAGAAAGTGGCTACGGTTTCAGCTCGAACAACCGTTCTTTTGACCAATCGAACTCAGGCAACCTCAACAAAGAAACGGAGCGCTCCTTGATCGGTTCTTTGGTGGACTCATATGGATCCAAGGAGGATGGTTTAGTGAAAAAGACTGTCAGCGTAACAGTGGGAGGAGTATCCCATCACTTGGTTTCCTACTACACGGTCGCAGATGTTATCAGTAACAAACTTAGCAATCCCAGCAAAGACCCACGATTCCAGAATATTGTCCCACGAGCAGATCTCGTCACAAAGCAAAACTTCCGCGCATCAATCGATGAGGTACAGAGCTTAGATCGTATGAATGATCGATCTCTCTATGGTTCTTTGCCATACGGCCGCCCTGGCTATGATATCTCCAAACAGAACATCGACCATCGACTAGCAATGTCACTACCTGCTCCACCTATGGCATATATCCTTGGGACAAACTTTTTCCCTAATAACTACTCCATGGGTATGGGCTCTGCACAATATAGCGATGGGCTGTCTTCTGCCGCATCAAGCACCAGAACTTACAGTCAATTAGTACAAAGCCTGGGCTTATATGCTGCGTCAACGACCGAGCCGTACGATTTTGAGACGTTTGGCCGACAGAATCGCAATAATCTGGAGCTAGGGACGCGGCTCATTTGAATTTGTCCTCAAATAGTCCCAGATTTACCGCCACATCCTCCAACTATCGTCTATTTATCAAGTCTCAAATACTAGCCGACGGAAGTACATATCAGTCAAATTTTCTCAAAGAAGGGATTCTGGAGATCGCAATAAATGGGGCAGACCTTTGAGTTATTCACCGAACAACCTTGAGCGCATGTAATGGTTGGTCAATACAATACTTCTTGCACGAACATAGTAGTATTAAGACATAATGAACTTGTCTCTATTTAGCCACATCATAGGTGATAGTTGGGTTTGCTTTTGTAGCATATATACTATTCTCTTTACTGCTTTTAATTTTGAATTTTCCTGAGACGCCTATGCTAGGATAATATGTGAGAACAGATAACCCATGTCAGTGCGACCATCATCTTTATTACTTATCGCCTTATCAACGACAATGGATTTACCACTTCACTCACAGGTTCCCCATTAGGTTTCAGCTACACCTGATTGATGGCTCGACGTCGGTAAAGCTCAATGTATTAGATAGACTATTAGAATTCTGGGAAGAGCCTGGCCAGAACTATAGGTGTCGTAATTGAGAGAACTATTTGTAAGGGAATATTCGGTAATTGACCTTTCAACCTATTGTGAGGGTATAAGGAAGCGAGCAGAGCTCAAAGTGAAGTGGGGATCTCTGATGAGCTATAACAATTTTGTAGGGATAAATTAAACGGTGTAGAAGGATGTTTGTCTAGTGTAGAAGGGAGGATCAAAAGCGCGTAGTTTCTGATTACGTAGATTCTTAGCCGTGCATCATTATCTGAAAAATTCAAATTTAGTGTATACACATGGATAATTACGATACTATACCTACACAAACAACTCTTTTTCAGCAGAAACAATATCCGAAAGGAGTAAAATTTCATCTCCTGCCATAGACGAGGTTGCCGTGCTTCCGCTCGAGCCCCGCCGTGCACTCTTTCTCCCCCGCCATCGCCCGACTAGCTAGCCCCTGCAACTACTTCTAGAACCCTGTGTCCATCGTCGCTACGAGCGCAACTGCAACCACGATGTGCTTTCATTAGCATGTGTTCCCCTTATACAAGAGCCCATTCACGCAGAGCCCCTGCGATACGTGGCAGTAGAAGCAGCTGAGGAACTGCGTCTGCGGATCCCGCCGGTTGTTGAGCCTCCCCTGGAACGCCATGCAGCCCGGAAATGAGAGACCTGAACGGAAGCATCAGACTCTACACACACGCTGAGAAAACCTCGATTCCTTTGCGTACCAGAGTTCGATCCTTTAGGGTTATATCTGGGTGCCAACGCTAATACTCACACTATCATTGATATTAATAGCTCACAACTGAAGGAAAGTATTGAGGTGGAACGCGAATATCGTTCCGTCAAGATGATGATCTAGCAGGGGTGCAGGCACATTTGTAAAATGTGCACGTCCCCTGTAAGCAATTTAGCAGGGGAACGATCACATTTGCAAGATGTGTTCGTATCTCCCGCCCCCCTTATAAGCAATCTTCGCCTGTTATTGAAACTGTTGGTCTCGAAACTCCCCAGACTAACGCAGAACCCGATCCCAGCTGTCCCAGTTTGCCTTCATAGCAGGTGTTATCTTTAAGTCGTCCCTCATTCATATATAGAAAGGACTAGCACAAGAGAAGAAGGTGAATATAACCATTGCCGTTGCTAAAAGCCGACAACCAGACTGAGAAGCCGGTCCAGTCCAATATATAAGAAGAAGCTGCAGAACGAGGCAACCTGCATGTGCTCTCCTTTCATTTCCCACATCGCTTTATCTTCTCTACTCAGATTCGTTCATTTCCCAAATGCAGACAGAACGAGGCATCCGGAACCCATCTCTCCTTCTCTGGCGACGTCCCAACAATCTTCCTTATTGACCGCCTATCTCCTCACCTCCCCAAAAGCTTATGTCTTCCGCGTACTTGTCTGTCGTGCTGTCATCACTATATATGGTCATTACGGTCATCCAATTCGTCGTATCGGCATCGCGGCTACATCAAGAACGCACTCGCAGGTCTGAAGCTATTGCCAATACTAGGTCGGATCGCAAGTTATGGCTGCAGATGGGTATGTGCCTTGTGCTTGCCATTCTCAGCATATTGCTCGTGGTGTTTTCCGGATTTCGACCGGACGAGAAAGCCTTGGAGGTTCTACTTTCTCTAACCGGGGCGTCACTGATTGTTTTCCAAGTAGGTTGCTGAGTTCTTCCGGCAGTATTTTGCTAACTCTTTCTTTCTAAGGGGGGAATGCTTTCGAAGTTCTGTGACACTTTTGCGAAATCGTTGTGGTGGCCCTTGTGGGGGTCACTATTTCTTTATTACACTTCAACGGCTACGCTTAGTGTACTATTAGCCAAAAGAACAGCATCTAAGACAATCTGGCATAATTTGGAGACAGTCCTTCTTTCATTATTTATTGTTGGTTATTTCTCGATTAGCAGTGTGTATTTGGGTATTTTTTGGCGTGGTGGATATCTGATGAATCGTTGCCGCGGGAAAAGGGTGGTTCGCCGAGTTTTTATTTGGAATATAAGTCTGTGTACCATTGCCTTGGGCGGTGCTCTCTTCTCTTTTGGCTTCTATCTGGGAGGCAAGGTGGACTTTATCACCTCGTTATGGGTAAGTGATAACTTGTTTTTATTACTTCCAGAAACTCTATTAACGAGATAGGTAGATAGAGAATTCGGCGGCTACTGCATGGTGTATATGGGTGCTGGTGAGGCAATTAAGTTCACTGAGGAGAGCTCTGGCCTCCACAACTGGCTCAACCATCCATTTTTCCAATAATAGTACGCAACGAACTGCTCACCTTTCAGTTGATGCTTGGCAGAACCGGGAGAGTAGAATTGTCACGCGGGGATCGACTCTACCCACGATAGGTTCATCACATCCTTCAGTGCCCAGCAGCAGCTTCCACAGTGTCTCGTCTCTCAAAGATGAGCTACATTCGTGACCATTCGCCAAACGCCAAACTAATTAGAGAATAGGATCTCATCAAAAATGCTGGGATAAAGAATTGGGCGTCCCAATCTCAGAATAGACTTTAGAAGTATGACTCCATGACGGTATTGGCGATGCCTTCAGCTATTCATACACGTGATTTTGGTAAGGGAGGCTGATTTTACCTACATGTGCTTTGCATTTGATACGTTACATTTATTGAAGAGGGGAAAGGAGGAGATCTACTTCATTTGTTTAAGAGGAGGCTTGTGGAACGGGGCAACTATATGCATTTCTCGCCTCAATTTTTGCAGTTCCTGTAGTTTAATTCACTTCACTGTATTCTTTGATTTCTTCAATTTCTGGTAGAATAAGGTCATATGAACTCAAGAAGATACAGATGAAGAAGGTCTATGTAAGCAGATGTATTCCCTTAGTATATGGAGCTTCGTGCTCAACGCTCTTAGTAATCAATATTTCTTAGTTACTACTTATTGACCTCCAGTAACGTCTCGGGATTCCCTGTGTGCAAGTTATGAACAATAAACGCTTGATAATACTCATAGTCTAGTAGTTGATCTTCACCACTTCCACGTGACTCACAAGACAAGCATACGTGACAATGTATAAGGTATAATCTTTCATGTAGCTATGATATCAGCCTCAATTTTAGGCTTAAAACAATGCTATATCTCCAAATCAAAGGAGGTGATGTTGATATAGTAGTGCGCTAGAGCCAGATGAGCTAGTCAAAAGTAGCGCTGACAACCGATGCGCCAGTGCAATGCTAGTCTACTGATGCCGAATGTTCTTTTCTTTTTTTTTCTTTTCTTTTTTTTTTTTTTTAGAACGTCAGCATCTGTGATGGGTCACCAGGGTAATTCCTTTTCGTAGGTTCACGGCTTCCCAAACTGTCGGGTCTAGCATTTATCATCCATTGGTTAAGAATGCTTGTATATATTACCCGAAATATGGCTTACGATTCGGACACAATTCCAGTCCAGCATTTAATTTAGTAATTTTCAAATGCGATTGGTTTGGTGAGCTCTGTCGTATTTCGCAAAATAATTTCGGACTTTTACGTAACTATGTGAATAGAATTTAGTAAGTTATAACACCTCCTCAATTAAGTTTGTAGCTTTCTCTATCTACTCGAGTAGAAGTCATCATTTTCGTACTGAATTTATGCTCTGATCCTTTACAATACTATGCTGCTAAGCTTCCATGTCATCAAAGATCAAAGTCTGACTAAAAACTAGTTCCAGTGACCTGATGGGACCTGTATTATGCGTAGGGATATACGATAACATAATCGGAACTCTAACCGTTTTGGTAAACCTCAGCATGTTACATGCTGAGTTTTATTTTTTGGGTTAGTGTGAAAGATGATACTACAGAATCCCCTTAGCTGCTATATGCGACTTCCCTATGGTCCAAACCAGCCTGCAGAAGCACTCCAGGCGCGTCGTATCAAGTATCAAGTAATGATGTATTCCATTCTGTCATCTGCCGTGATGACAATTTGTGGGCCCTGATTTAATTGATACTAGGGTTAGTAGCGCTTTAGTATACATGAAAGAAGGCAATTCTTGGAAGAAAGATTGGCTGCTATACGGTCATCTTGCTGCCGTTATTCTTGCTTACTAGGCGAATACTTCTGGCAAAAACTTTCAGCAGGAACTTGGGTATCTGCCCGACTGTACAGTATTTTCTTCCGACTCGTTCCATCGAATATCGCTGGCTGGTGAGGGCTGGAAGTGCTCTAGAAATGGAATGTTTCTCTTTAATTCGGACTCAAAGATACGCTAATCTAAGAAAGTCTCTACAATATCGGCAGCCTTATCCAAATCGAGGTCCGTGATCGATCAATTGGTCGAATAAGCTGAAGTGAAGCCCTCTACTACTACCCCACATTCTGTAGAGTACATGCTTCGACGTAGTCTGACCACATGGTTAACCCCTGCATTTTGTGGCTTATCGCAAAGCCATGGTAACATCATATGTTCTACAGTATAGCATCTTCTACTGTATAGGCAATAAACCCTCTCAGGGTAAACTTTATAGTAGCACCTTTAAAACTGCGGGGACAAGTTTCAAATACAAGTTAGAAACTTTGTGAGCACCGAGCGGATTCACCACACTAGCACATGTGCATCTGAAGACATGAAGAAACGAAAAACATCTACACTCCGCAAGTCGTCCCAACTAGACCACAATTCCTCGACAGTTTTCTGTTTTAGGCCACAACTATTCCCCAAATACCTTCGCAGCACGAAGAAATGGCGTGAAAGAGAACGCTCTTACTTACTAAATGATGAAATGCTGAGGAAGAAACAACGGGCATTTGAGGTTGATATACTGGGATCAGGATTTACGACTATACAATCTGCTTCGCTGGATCCCAAAAAACTACACTTAATACAATATCAACCTATGAGGACGCCGATTTCGAAGATTACATCTCGTTTATACTCCAGTTGAATGGCTTGAAGTTTTCCGATCCTCAATGGAAAGAACGAGCGTTTGATCTTTCTGCGGACCAGGACCGTAATGGTCTACACCGAGATGAGATATTGCTTGCCTCTAAACTTCGTCTACGCTGTTGCCAGTACCTTGAGAATAAATGGAAGATATTGTATGCTTGTATGAAGTTTATAAGAGACGGGAAACAGTTCAAGAAGAGAGATTGTCAGAAAGCGTGTGCTATAAATGTCAACAAAGCGTCAAAGCTCTGGGAGGCTTTCGAAGAAGCTGGATTATTCCGATATGTTGAATTATTTACAAGAAAAAGATAAGAGCAGCCCGCCGTAGAAAAGGACTTGGAGTTTATGTTACTAAAGAAAACTGAATATATCTACAACGCCCGCTAACGTCTATCCCTGCGTGCCGAGACGCACCCTGTGACGAGACAAAATGTAGGTACTTCGAGTTTAAGCAGCTAAAAATCTGTGAACGTGTGAAAATTTCTATTTATTTTTAATTCGGTTATATTATATGCCTCTCCCGAATACTCCTAACCTATCAATTCCGAAAATTATAACCACGTCGTCGCTGCTCCCTTGAGTTTACAGAGGCCCTCCTTTAATACTATAATAGACCCCTCAAGTCGCAATACTACTATTAAGCTTTTTCTACCTCTTAAACTCATAAAACTATTAGGATATAGATATCTAGGTTTTATTATAATACTAAAACGGTATTCTTAGTCTTAAGGCGGCCAGAGCGCGCTATATTATATACCGTCGCTACATGGGCTGATACCTCCTCCAATTAAGCGATCAAGGATCGTGGTCAGCGGCGGTGTGGTTATAGTAATATCGGTAAAACTGTAATAAAATCTGTGGCTGCGCGTGGCGGATCTGCCGGAAAATCCCGCCTTCCGACATACTCCGAGCAGAGCCAAAAAGTAGCCGTGCGAAGCAGTCCCGTGAATGCTTTCAAAACCATCCCGTCCCCTTGATCCCCACCTACAGCATCTTATTCCTCTTCGACTTTGTAGAAGCCGGTATCTTAACTACAGCGAACAACTTGTCCTAGAATCCAGTCTGTAAGTTAGCATGCAAGTTTTCCTATACAATGAAGCGTCCCTCGCGTTCTATCTGCTTTCGCCACGCAAGTGGCTAGCCAGGCTACGCCACAATACAGCCTCGTGGCGGTCGCCGACAACAACGACTGCACATCCTTCTTACTATCAGTCCTTCGACGACTGCTTCACATCCTGTCGACCTTGAATCGCAGTGCTTGCGCAATATGCCGAACGAGTAATACGAGTCGCGCCTACTACGAGATCGGTCGCAAACCTCCAGCATATCTTTCATACGCCTCTTGCAACGCAAACCTAACAGCGAGATCGTCTTTCGCGAACCTACCAGCGGCGATGTCCCTACCTACGCAATACTCTCTCATACCTGGGGAGAAGAGGAGGTCATCTATCAAGACTTGAAGAAGGACAAGGACAAGAGCAAGACTGTGCACAAGGCTGGGTAGTGGAAGATACAGTTCTGCGCGGATCAGGCTGCAGTCGATGGATTAGATTACTTCTGGGTCGACACCTGCTGCATCGATAAGAAGGATGCGGTCGAGCTCGGCACAACAATCAATTCCATGGTTCGGTGGTATCAGAACGCTGCGCGCTGCTACATCTACCTTTCAGATGTCTCGAAACCCGACACCGAGTTGGATGGCCAAAGGGCATAGGAGGAAGCATTCAGGAAGAGTCGTTGGTTTTCTCGAAGCTGGACGCTTCAAGAGCTCATCGCACCAAGGCTAGTAGACTTCTTTAGCTCGGAGGGTACGCTACTAGGGAACAAGTTGACGCTTGAGTCTAAGATACACGAAATTACCGGTATCGCAAACGAAGCTCTCCGAGGTAATACATTATCGAATTTCAGTATCGAAGAGGATAAGATCCACAGGCTATACAAAGGTAAATTGTTTACATAGATGCTAACTGAAGCAACGAAACTGACGAGCACAGGGGTCGATGTCGAACCATTTGCCGTCGGGCAAATGTCTAGTAACCTCAATACTGTTTATCCTATCCAGGATGCCGACTCGGAGTCAACTGCACCATTTATCTTACATCCTGGTCTCGAGAACATTGCCATCGAAGGTGGTCAAGGGAAAGTCATAGCCGTGGTTCGCCGGAACCCATCAGCTTCCCAAGATAAATTAGCCCAAAAGGAATTTCTCAAGACAAGACGCCCGGGCCTCCAAGCAGAAGCCAATACTCTGTTCATGATCGATCAGCTCGGACTGAGGAGGCACAAAGTCAAGCTGGAAGGAGCTTACAGCATCAACGATGAAAGACATTTCCTGGTGATAAGCCCGTTTGCGAATAGTGGCAACTTATGGGACATGCTTCGCAACGTTTATTGCAGTGAAGCACCATGCACAGAAGCAAAAATCACTATTCTTCGGAAAGCGATGGGCTGCCTAGCCGTTGGACTCGCCGAATTGCATCATGATGGGCAAAGAAACTTTAGACATCGAGATATACACCCCAAGAATGTTCTGCTCCACAATGGCGAAGTACTCTACTGCGACTTCGGAGCTTCTCTACAATTTGAGCCTGGGGATGCAACCACTACGACCACCCGTCGACCGCCAATGATGAAGCGATATGCTGCTCCCGAGGTTCTCTCCCCGCTTTCGGACGGTCATAACAAGAAAACCGACGTTTTCTCACTGGGCGCGGTACTATACGAGATATACTGGGCAATTATTGAACCGAGCTTCCTGGAGACCCCTCTCAGTGATGCAGGCTGGCGTTATGGAGCAGGCTACGAGCGCTGCCGCTGGCGCTGGTACTTTGACATAACTGATCGCCATGAAAGCTACCATCCCCTTCAACACAACAATGGGAGGCTGCTTGGCTGGCTTACATACCTACCCAACAAATTTCTCGAATCCATAAAAAGCTCTGGAAACTCATATAGCCCTGCTGACCCCAACTTTCGCAGAATGAAAAACCCGATACTTCCTCCTATACAGCCTAAAATTCTTGAGCATCGCTTCAGCAATGGCATATGGTTCGATGACCCTCCATTTGCCGTCCTCCCTGCAATGTTATGCGAGCAAAAGCGTCATCGCCCTTCAGCTTTGAAAGTAGCTGCAAGCATTTATGTAGCAAAACAGAAGTACAGTAGTGCTTGGATGTGCTCGGATTGTAAGACGTGGTTAGAGAAGTTCGGAAACGATGAAATACAGGACGCGATAGGAGAGTCATCTAGACGGCTCGATATGATTGTGCTTTACCTTGTCGGCTTCTTGGGGATGATGCCAGCTATGGGAGCTATTCTTTCCTACGTTGGTTTCACGATCCCCGGCTTCACCTTCTCCCACTTCATGCTTTTCTGGATCGCTGTATTACTTTTGTGCTGTTTCATAGCGTCTCTTGATCGATAGAAAACCTTACCTTCAAGGTTGAATTCCTCATTGACTGCCACTCTAGTTCCGACATGAGGGTAGATTGGCACAAGTTAGGATAAACAGCTCACAATAAATTAATGGATAATGATATACTTTAAGACGCGGAACAGACGACGATGTGTCTTCAAAAGTAAGATGGAGTTCATGATAAAACCTAATTCTATACGAACACTACTGACAGTTACATAAGTCTATAAGACATTGCTTTGTCCTTGTAACTTGACGGTGACTATCATTAAGGCTTAAAATGTTCTTGTTTATCTATGAACGCGTAAGAATAAAGAGCGAATGCGTTATTGATATTATAACTTACTTAAATGACCCCCACCTTGGTCGGTGGTTGCTGTCACGCAGAACAGCACACAGCGCATAGTAACCGGATCCCCCGTGCTTAAAGACCAAGCCGTTTCCACAGACCCCTTCTTCCAGTCCTCCTGGATAAGCCTTTTAACCATATTCTTTCGCCCTTCGGTCCATTCCAACCGGGCATCGACTCCGTCATGAGCTTCTTCAAGCCCTCTATAGTACAGTCCGAGCACCCCAATATTCCCGACCAAAGCTTGGAACTCCTCGATCAACTTAAGAGGTGGATCCTGCGTCGGGCGCGTTGTGAATTCAAACAGTTTGCCCGAAGGAAGCCAGCGCTCTGCAAAACAAGTAGTTGCAGCTGCGATTTGCACTAGCTGAGAAACATCTTCTTCGGCTAGCATTATTTCGCCCTCATGAAGCTTGCAGTACGCATGGACGAGGCATAGACCAAAGATGTTTTAGTACACCGATAAAAGTGTAGAGAGGGCAGCAAAGACCTCTTCACAGTTGCTGAATTTGTCGTTTGCTTCGGAAAGGCTAAGTAGCGTATTATAGTATCTCCAAACTTGCTCCATGGATATTGATTCAATGATTCCTGTTAATTTTTCCTGTTAGTTTGATGCAAAAAGAAAGTGCAATTTTCCGTAGTCAAGTACTAACCGGGAAGCAGCATCCGTTGGCTCGACAGTTTAAACGTAGGCTTCTCAGCGACATAGCATCCACGGTCTTGTCCGGAGACATGGACTAGACTAATAAGCCTTGATGTAAAGCTGGAGAACCGCAGATTAGGCGGCTACCCCGCTTTTTAATCGGAGCAATGATTGTCCAGTGTCGTGGCTGTGTCTTTGAGGCTTATTCCACAACAAGATTCTGTCTCAGCCTGATCACTACTCATAGAGTGTCGCATCATCCTTCTAAACCTGGGAACTACCTAGAGATTGCCGTCTTCTATTCTACTCAGTATAATAGAACTGATCGATCTAGCTATTCGAGCAATCTTTTTTAAAGCTCAAATCCTGTATAAACAGCCTGTACTATCCTTTGATACCTACCACACCTGCCGAAAATAGGCTTTGAAGAACCTCTGGAGAACGAAACAGCAATTTTCTGCCATTATTGCTCGCAACTATTCCCGGTAGAGCACACAGGTCACTCCACTCGGCCATTCCACGCAACTCTGTCATCGTTGTTGCAAAGTACAGGGAGATATGTTCTTTGCGCTGCGATAACATCTCACCTTGAACTGGACAAGATCCGCCCATCATGCCCCAATCATAGTAAGGATTTCGATGAATCAGTATCTCTCCAGATCAGGCTGAAAGAATCCAAGTCTTTCCACAGTGGCGTGAGGTGGGCAATTCTTGAAGTTCTGATTCGAGTTCCAGCGGGCCACAACAGCTCCGAGAAGAACCGTATCCGCACCTTTTCTATTACCACTTCGGAACAGGACTATATGTTTTAATAACCTTCTTATGATTCATACTAACCAAATAAAGCTTTGGAGAGTACGCATACAATCTGGACAAATAGTAGTCATTCCATAGATGATAAGATATCAGTGATCAAAGCATAGTTCGCTGACTGCGAGTTAAACCATGACCATAGATGCATACCAAACATGGGTGATCCTCCAGCACGACTGATTGATATAGGCTCGACCGTACCTAGACTGGTTCTTTGGGAAGATCATCTACCCCTGACCCGAAGATACGCCACCCTCAGTCATTGCTGGGGCAGGAGTTTGCCTATACGTTTACTTCGGTCAAATCTGAAATCCTTTTTGCGCAAAATTCCTCTGGAATGCATCCCTAGAACATTTCGCGAAGCTATATTTATCATACAAGCATTGAATATCTCCTATTTATAGATAGACTCGCTTTGTATAGTCCAAGACGACGACGATGATTAGGAGAAAGAAGCTGCCAGAATAAAGGATATTTATTCTGGAAGCTGCTTAAATGTTGCAGCTTCTGATGCTTCTGGGAGTAACGAGGGCTGTTTTACCGGTCTGGGCATTGAAGGAAGCAAGAAAGTCCATTCGTTTCGTCTCGCTGATGCTCAAAAGAACATTAAAATATTGGTACGACTGTCAGTTGGAGACTCCCGGCAAGCAACCAAAAATTCAGTTTTGAGTACCAGGGGCTGGGTACTTCAAGAGCAACTTCTTTCTCATCGGATAGTATCCTGCATGCGCGATGAGCTTCATTGGGAATACGCCCAAAGTCACCAAACTGAGGCCAGTGCGATATTCGAAAGATTGGGTTCACCTAACGCCAGCGATACATCTTTGCTTCCTGGAGGTCTCAATACATCGCATAACAGTCGATGAACTAGTTGGATACAAGATTATTCTACACGAAAATTCACGTTCTGGAAGGACAGGCTGCCAGCCCTTTCTGGAATCACGTCGCACTTTCAGAGGGCTACTGGCTACACTCCTCTGCTCGGCCTATGGAAAGAGACTTTCACTCAAGACATGCTATAGGTCAGACTTGGTCCGGTCCTAATTACATCGCTCGATGCAATCTTATCGGCAAACTTGCCTTCATGGTCATACCTCTCTTGTCCTACGGAGTTCGATTTCGATATCTGGCAGGTTACCAGGAGGACAAATAACCATGATGTTAATGTTCTTGTACAAGACTATTGTGATCTTTTGGACCATGCTGTTGAATGGAGTGGCTATGCATTTGTGACTTCTCTTAAATGCGCATAGCTATTTCTCCAAGGTCCCACGATTGAAGTTACTATACAATTTCAGAAAGAAGAACAGCCTAGGACACCGCAATTTCTCAAAGTTGTGTACCAGTCCTTGAAGTCTGAAACTGGTATAGTATCAAGCCAATGTTCGAGCCAGTTTGATCACGCTGAAGAGCTCGAAGATGACTCCTACACATGCCTTCTCCTACGCACCAGGGAGCACAAGCAGACAAAGAGTCGCAGAGAAATCTTTCTGATTCTACAGCGAATAGGTGATTCTGGAGAATATCCTACGTATAGCAGGGTCGGAATAGGTAGTTTTATTGGAACTACCTCTATATTAAAGGACACAGTACAAAGTAGACTGTATTTGGATGTCAATACAAGTAGCTAGTCCAATAGAAGTATGGCCTTGGGCCTTCTCTTCCCTCGAGGATCGTCCGCGAGCACGATGATGAAGAGTAGAGTGAGGGACATTGCTATGATCTGCAAGAGCACGATATGACTTAGGCATGCCATAGTACGCCTTGCGCTAGGACTTGACTGGCTCTGTCCATATTACCCTGACATCGCGATAGCGATGGAGAGAGAGACGAGAGACGAGAGACGAGAGACAGCGCTCAGTGCCCAGGCACCAGCGTGCTTCTCTGTCCTTCTAGCAGACCTTTGCATTAGCCTGTCAGTTACATAACCAAATTAAAGCAGTAAGCGACCTACAGAATACCCTCCAGGGTAAAGCAGATTCCACCTCTTCGTATAAAAGAGCAAGGTAGGGACCATCGTAGTTGAGTATCAATGCTCTCGTAATCTCATTAAATGCCTGTGCGTTCTGGAATAGATATGCCGCGGCAGTAAAAAGCATTAGATCGCCGGCTTCGTTTTTGCCAGGCCGAAGCCAATTTCCACTCGCAAATTTCAGGGCATAGACACAATCATACTTGTCCGCTGTGACAGCGACCCCTAGAACGTCGCGTGTAGCAAGGGATTGAGGCACCTTCTTGTTCCGGTAGTGAATGATGGCACAGATAAGCTTTAGTACACTGGCATTGTCTTCGGGCAGTGATAACTCTCCTGGCCCATCCAGATCTCGTATATCATGCCCCTCTTTCCAGTCAGGCCCGAACATAGCAGAGAAGGGTTTCGAGGCTGCCTTTAAAAATAGTGACTGGACACGAATCCTCGCCTTTTCTGGCCCAACAACCAGGATAACATCGCCATCTGTAGCGATATTGACAACCATACTGGGCGTTTTATCTCTTGGTTCTTCCATATCGGTTTATGTAGTAATTCCGTCAGTTTGGTGCTGATCTATCTCGCTGGCGGGAGCTCACCGACGTGCGGGGCTATTCGTGCCCCAAACAAACCAAGCCGCCAAGCTTTCCAAAAAGACTAGATCGTACGTGATTCGCTGCATTTCCATTGCCGGAATATTCCCGTTTCCCAACATCCTCCGATCAGAAGCAAAAAGTGGCCCTATGCGCAGCCAACAAATGCTTCTAGAAGCGACGCACTTCCGGCTTTTCAACTTCCGGCTCTCACTTCCGCTGTTTCTTTTCTCCCAAATTGTTTTACGCTCTGCCTTGAACAAACTCGACTTTCAGCCATAGCCTCCCGCCCCTCTTGCAATATCGCTTACGAATTCGAGGATAACCTTATCAAGAGTCCGCAAGGGTCGAGAGACTGCCGAGAGGAGCCAGGTATTAGCACACAAGGCGACAATGACTTTGTGAGGATAGTATCACTAGCAGCTCAGATGACAACGGCGTAGCACGATAGTGACAGCGATAAGAGGCAACACACAGGGTACGGAACAAAGGGCACAACGATGGCGAGAGCAACAGCGGACAGAGGTTAGTACAACTGATCTGTGTTTGTCAAAACCCAACGAAGATTAATATTAACTCTAGTATAAGATATAGCAACAAGTCTCGAAGCCAGCCCGAGCTTGCCTCCACCAAGGATCAGTCTATTGACTCCATCAAAATATCATACAGCTGTCCCCTTTCCACTAAAACATCTGCGCTATTAGAGCTCTCTATAGTTCGGGTACGACCTATGCTAGCACAACTATACTGCTCAGCTCAGGCGCATCTTGCGTAGGGCTCTTGCGTTTCCGAGTACGTCTCAGCGTATCTACAGTACCTTCATCTGCCTTTAGCGTCCTACTCTTGCGCTTCCGGCCACATCGCGCCGTGCTTGCAGTACCTTCCTCTGCCTCGGGCAGGTCAAGCGGACTGCTCTTAGGCTTCCGACCGCGTCTTCTCTTACCCTTAGCTTCTTGGGCAGACTCTTTTTCGACACGCTTTGCTCATACTTCCACAAAGTCCTCATAGCTTATCATCTTCCTCTCCCTTGTCCCTTCGCTAGCACCAATAGCTTCGTCGATCGTCGCATCTTAGCTTGGTTATTGATCGCGGTTAGAAACTGAATCTGGTTATCCTTAAGGATAACCTAAGCAGAGGATATTTGATAAGCTTTGACAAATTTCTGTAAATGCCTCTCGAGGTTCTGTTTACTTGTCTCGTTGAGCGTATAAGCATCCTGGTAGATAATACAGTTTTGCAGCAACATAAGCGCCTCTGCTGATACTAGCGTCACAGGTGTCTCAGGTATTAGCAGCTCTACATCTTGCCGACAAGACTCTACTGTTATCTCATCGACTCTCGGAACAGCAGAAGCAGACTCAGCCGGGGGCATTAGCATACTTCTAAGCACTCTGTCCAGATTAAAGAGGAACAGACTACTTGCAGCGAAGCCGGCCTTGATATTCTTCAGCGTGAACGCGGTCACCCTTGCCGGGCTAAAGAGGGAGATGAAATGCTGCTTGCCGATTGTATTCACCCCTCCTCGCTCTAGTCGATCAACTTGGGCACGATACGCCTCCTTGAGTAGAGCGAACACTACTATGTCACAAGGCTGGAGCTTGTGGGAAGTATAAGAGGGGAGACAACATAGAAGAATATTATTCTCGAAGCAGAACTCTAGGATCTCAAGGGATTCATGCGTCCCGAAGCCGTCGTAGATTAGTATTCGAGGTCTCTTGTTAGCTTGTTCTTTGGTCTTGGGATCGAATATACGCTTGAGCCACTCCAAGCTGATCTTGGAGTCGGTGTAGCCCGAATCAGAGCAGGCATAGTACTATCCAGGGGTAGAGAATGTGGTCCAGTTACTTCGATGAGTGCTGGCTGGCCAGATGATCATCGGGTTTAGATACCTACCATCAGCACTAATACATTCAATCGCAGTTACTGTAGTGCGCTTGACTCGCACACCTCTATGCTTCCGCTTGTTATCCTTACCTACGAGGACTTTGACCGACCCTGGCATAGAGAGCATGACTCCCGTCTCGTCCATGTTATAAACATTCTCGGCCAGGACGGCCGGCTCCTGTAATACTTCTCCGATTACCTCAAACCAGCGTGTGACTTTCTCATAGATGTTCTTGTCGTGGCAGTTCCAGTCCATAGCCCCGAGTCTTCTCGCCGCGAGGATTGGGTGGCGCCTTTCCAAAGCCTTTGTCCAGTTCTTGCCGGGTGCCTTCAGCGGTCTTTCTGCCGCGGGTCGCTGACGGGTAACGCTGAAGGCGATCGACAGGACAAACTTCATCCGTATTGGCTGCCCAAGGTCGGACATCTGCACCAGGAACTTAACGACGACATCTTCTTCGTACGGCTTGAGGTACCGCTGGTCTTGGTCCTTCGCTTCTTTCGAGCGGCGTCCGCGAGCACGATGATGGAGGGTGGAGCGAGGCACATCGCTATGATCTGCCAGGGCACGATATGATATCGGCATGCTAGGTGGTACGCTTTGCACTAGTACCTGACTGGCCTTGTCCATATTGTCCTACCGTCGTGATGGTGGCGTGGGAGGAGACGGGAGACGACGAGACGACGAGACGACGAGACGACGGCAGGCGGCAGCACGCTGGTGCCTGGGCGCTAGGGCGCCGCCCCGCCGATAGAAAGTTCGAGAAACCTGCTCTGCACGCCACACACATGATCTAGCCTGAGGTTGTAGCTGGAGGGAAGATAGCGAGACTGGGCGTGAATATAGTGATTTGCCCTTTAAGCGAGTGCACTAAATCCTGAAGCGAAAACATGTGGCGATCATACCCCTCTCCTCGAACGGCGTAACTCCCGGAATGTACGCTTTTCTCCACTGAGCATCTTCAAAACTTGAAGCTATATTCTTCCTTCATAGGACCTCTCCTTAAGTACTCCGAATTTTGAAGAGACCCCAGTAGTTGTAATTAAGCAGGGGGGACTAGCCGAAACGGTAATCGGTGGCAGGATTTAAACGATCGACAGCATGATTAACTATTGTCTTTTCTTTATAGCTAAGTGATTTCTATAAGGAGAAATAGTTAAAGAAAATAATATATTAACAACAACTTGGTAACGTCTGTCCCTGCGCCGCGAGACGCACCCCGTGACGAGACAAACCACAGGTACTTCGGATTTAAGAGCCTGTAAATTTGCGAACAAAAATAATAAATCTGCTATTTTTACTTTGCTTATGTTATATACCTCTCTCTAAACACTCACTAACCTATTAATTTCGAAAATTATCACCGCGTCGTTGTCGCCCACATAAAATTATGAGGGGTCTTATTATAGTATAATAGGACCCCTCGCCCGCAATACCCCCCATCAAGCTCTCTTTTCTTCTCAAACACATAGAACGATTAGATATGGATTATTAAGCTATATCATGATACTAAAAGGTTATTCTCAGTGTTGTGGCGGCCAGCGCGCACGATGTCATGCACTATTGCCACAGAGGCTGATACCTCCTCCAATCAAGCGAGCAAGGATCCTGGTCACTGCGTCGTGGCAATAGTAACCTCGGTAAAGTTCTATCGCAAGAAAATCTTTGGCTGCCGGGCGTGTGGCTGCGACTTGTGGCTACGCGCCTTGCCGAAATTCCCCGTTTCCCGACATCCTCTGATCAGAAGCAAAAGTGGCCCTGTGCGCAGCCAACAAACGCTTCTGAAGCGACGCACTTTCGGCTTTTCAACTTCCGGCCTTCACTTCCGCTGTTTCTTTTCTCCCAAATTGTTTTACTGTACTGTATAGCTAGTAGCGAAATTAGTGTCCTCTTCTCACCTCTAATGAACTTGTAGCACGGATCAACAGTTCGCCAATGGCTGACAGCTTAGTAAGCTTCGTCGTGAGCAAAGAAGAGCTAAACCTGTGGAATGTGAACCACGTCCATGTCCCTACTAGGTTAGCGCCATTTCGATACTTTGACTCTGCCAATATACCGCAGGCTTAACTTCAACTCAAATCTACTCATGCTGTACCACCACCGCCCATGGTCTTCTCAGCCTCGGCATTCCATTTCCAGAATCTCTCTAATTTTCATGCTATTCAAATATTGTCAACTCTACACAAACTTCTCGACGGTCTCAGTACGGGGAGCCCTTGCACAAGACATGATTTCTTCTATAAAGGACTATTTTCAGATACCTTCATTGCATTATTAATATATAGTTACTTAGATAATGGTGATGGTAAGAGTGTCTCCCAAAGCCTGAATGCCACCAATGAAAGGGTCAATACTAGATCTATCCAGTTTGATGAGCCCAAGTCGTTCAAACGAGTCTTTGTCAGACCGCCGAAGGGCCAAACCAATGTAAGTTGAAGTTGTGCATCCCAAATGGAAATAAAATACTTCCTGTGTTATCTTCGAAGTCCCGTCGTCTGGAAAGATACAAGGATCGGGGAAAACCTGACCAGAAAGATCAAATCTTGAGAGGTTTTGGAGTGAATACTGAGCAGAATATTCAGAAGAAACCCTTGTCAGAGATGCTGGAGATAAGAGACCAGATAACTTCGCCCATCCTGATGCGAGTTGACCCATGGTATTATCGAGTACAGGGACGCAATGAACTTCGGTGACACTGCATTGCAGTGTTACATCTTTCCCGGCGCGCCATAACTCAACATATGAAGTGTTATCATTCACTGATGCCCAAGACCAAGATGGTGCTCGCCACCTTTTTGGTTTGGGCCGCTTAACGACTTCCCAGTTGCGCGATGACCACATGAGGTCAAGGATGAAACTATCTTCCCACAAACCTGCAAAATATTGACATTTTCTGTATTCTCCATGCTGGTGAGCTAAGCCGGAAATGGCGGGCAGCACATCATCTTCTTGGGTCAGCTCCAGGCCTGAGAACGAGCTCACTAGAAGGTGCCATCGCGAAGAGAGTCTTTCTTGAGAACCTTCAGACAGAGCAGAAAAATGTGAAATCTTTTCACAGGAGCCAGATTGGCCAGCTTCTGTGTCGTATCCATCCTCGGAGACAGTGGCGTACATGCATTCCAGAAAAATGCCTCTGTGGCCCGCGAATTGAAGGAATCGTGGAGCCAAGAGGCGTTCTTGGAGGACCCATCCACGTCGAAGGAGTGGAAGTCGTGAAAAGGGGCCAGAAAGATTATTATACAAGTCGTGGTAAACACTAGGCAATTCTTGAACGGAGCGATGAACAAACACTTTTCGAGCAATGCTCCCGCTTCGAACAATGCCCAAATGCCCAAGGGGTCTAAATGTGTCCTGTAATCCTCCAGCATCGTCTGACGAGGAACTGGCAGCAATGCACAAAGTGCTGCATTGATAAATTTGTGCCATTTTTGAAGCCTCCTGCCGCCAGTCATCCATATCATCCTGAGTGATACACAACGAGTCAATCCAAAGATATCTAATTCCGAGATTCCGGGAAATAATGATCGCATCTTGGAAGGTCTTTGGGAGGTTGACGAGGGTAATCTGCTTCTTGTGTTCATCAATATTTATCCGAGTCGTTTTAAATTGCTGTGAGTCACCCCAACAATGACTGAGGCATGCATATTGTGCTTGTTGGCCGTAACTTTCCAGAAGACGAACATTTTCACGATAATCGGTCGTTTCAGGAGGACCAAGGTCCAGAACCCTCTTCGGCAAAGCGTGGTCGCGAGGTTTGCAAACAGGATGGTTCATCTTGCAATTCCCAATCTTTTCTTTGGCCCATGACAGAGACACATTCATCCAGAAAGACCAGGGATCCTCGAAATGTGGCGATCTGCCGAGACAAAAATCTTTCCATGCTACACCTTCGGCGTAAATTAAGATCTGATTCTTGACTAATTTCTTATTCGAGCAGGACTGGAATTCAATGCAGAGTCCGCCATATCCATGGTAACTGATTTTGAGAGCTAACTCCTCGAGTTTCACTTTGGGAAGAATTTTATCGTAAGAGCAGTCAGTGAATCCATCTATCTCTTTATTTCGATGAGGGATCCAGTCAACCACTCGGAGCAGAAGTTCGCAACCCCAACATGCAGTTGTTTTGTTGATATCTTTTATACGGATCAACTCTCTTTGGTAGCTGGAATCGAAGTGCTGTGGATTAAGGCCCCGACAGACACTGCATATTTGGGACGGTTGAGAAGTAGGGGCGATAGGAAGTGACTCAGACTTGAGTGCTGCATTGTCGAAGCTGGTTGAAGTTGGTTTTATGTCGGTTCCTTTTATTCTCTTCTGTGGTTGACTTTCGCCAATGCCTTCGGGTTGGGGTCTTTTGGCTGCCATCAATCATTCGACATAGTCAAGGAGTGATAGACGTGTTGTTAACCACCGTCGTTGACTCATTCTCGGGCTTCGGTAAAACATATATCCGGTCATCAGGTGACACTCAACATAACACCCGACGGGATGTCTGTGCGTTCAGAACTGTTCCAGAGAGTTTAGGGGGACAGGACACCGATTTCGCTCCTAGCTGTACGCTCTGCGATAGACATTGAAAGTGAGTTTGAGGGGAAGCTGATTTCGTTAGCAACTGTGATCACTCTCGGAAATCGAAGCCTACTGTAGCATAAGGCATAGAAAATGGAAGCAGGTGATGGTGCGACGCGTCAAGCGCGTCGTGCCGCGAGCGAAGCGAGGTCACGTGAAAAAGCAACGACAATCGAAAATCCGACGACCAGCAATCCCGTTACGGCCCTGGCTGGACGAGCTGGACAGACTGACGATAGCGACGGGGACAGTGAGAATGATCTAACGGAAGGGTATGTAACTTCCCAAGCAGCCCCAGGCGCACCGAAGCCCAAACGGTTCGTCGCTGCCCGAACACCAAAGCGGAAGACAGACACAATTGTAGTCGCATCTGGGGAGGAAGATTTCAGCAGTCGCCCACCACGACGTACACGAAAGCCCAGCGCGAAGGCCAAGCAGAATGAAGCGGGTCAAGATGTATTCGGAACGAGAAGATTGGATGGTAGGGTTGGAGCCGAAGAGCAGGCAATACCGGAAAACATTCAGGAACAATTGAACGAGCAGACCGGCATACTCAGAACTCTTCTAAAGGAATGGGTGAAGCAGGATGCGCATAACAAGAAGATGGAAGCAAAACTTGCTCATATGGAAAAGGAACTGGAAGCCGTCAAAGGAGAATGCCAAGCAGTTAAAGAAGAATTGCACAAGACTAAACAAGAAATGGCGGACGGCATTGCGGCCCTCATGTCAGGAAACTGTAGCCCTAACCCGTCCTATGCGGAAGTCGCTCGTACTCCACCGACCAGCCAGCCGAGCAATGTGCAGACGCTCTCGTCCTTTAACACCTCACCGTCCACCTTTACCAACACGCTGTACTGCACAATTGACACCTCCAGAGTCGGAGCCGAAGTAAGTGAGAAAGCCTCCGCAGGAGCGATTCGGGCAATGGTAGAAAAGAGCATGCGCAATGAACAAGACAACGCCACATGGCGATGCCGAGCAGTGACAATAGACCCAAAGAACCCACACCGGGTCAGAATTGCCTGCAGAGATGAAGCCGAACACAAAACAGTAAAGCAGGCAGTAGAAGCAAATCTAGTACAAGGAGCGCGGATTCTTCGAGATGACCTGTATCCTATTAGGGTAGACAGCGTCAATCGCACGGCAGTGTTAGACGAGACGGGCAACATCCGGACCGGAGCCATTGAAGCCCTCAGTGAAGAAAACGACACCCAGGTCGCGAAGATAGCGTGGCTTAGCAACCGAGTCGTACCAAAAGCATATGGTTCCATGGTTGTATATCTCACTAAAGGATCAGACGCAAGACGCTTCCTCCAGGAAGGGTTTTTCTATGCCGGAGGAGAATCGGGATACACCAAGACTTTTGAACGCCGAGACCGCCCCAACCGATGCTACAACTGCCAGGAAATCACCAGCCACAAAGCTTACCAGTGTACTAAAACGCAAGTCTGTGGGAGATGCGCCAAAGAAGGGCATCATCAAACTGAGTGCACGGAAGTCATCTTGAAATGTGTTCCCTGCGGCGGCCCCCACGAATCGTTTAGCAGAAACTGTCGGAAACTCTATCCATCTCTGCATGAGTAGAACATTCCGGTTAATCCAACTAAATGTCAGGAAACAAGATGTTGTACTTGATAGCCTAATGAACGACGAACAAATTCAGGACGCCACTGTACTGGCTATCCAGGAGCCCTGGGCAAGAAGGGCCAAAGAGCTTCTCCTTACAACGCCGATGTACCACCATAAATGGACGAAGATGGTTCCATCGGTGTGGAGAGAAGGCAGATGGCCTATTAGGAGTATTCTCTGGATAAACAAGGATGTCGAAGCAGAGCAGGTCGCAGTACCATCGCCGGACATAACAGCAGCAATTATTCGATTACCTGAACGGTCAATCCTAGTTGTTTCGGTCTATATACCGGGGCTCGACACTCAGGCACTACAAGACACGTGTAACAGCTTGCGAAAGATCATTCAGGAGGTGAGAAGGAAAGCGAATACGGTGGTTGAACTTATGATAGTAGGAGATTTCAATCGACATGACCAATTATGGGGAGGAGATGACGTTTCGATGGAGAGACAAGGAGAGGCTGACTTGATTATTGACCTGATGAACGAGTTTACCCTAAGCAGCCTGCTGCGCCGTGGAACCAAAACTTGGCACGGAGGAGACTACGAGACAACCATCGACCTAGTCCTTGCTTCGGAGGAATTGAAGAACGCCATGGTAAAATGCGCACTATATGGAACAGAACATGGGTCGGACCATCGTACAATCGAGGGGGTTTTTGACATCTCTGTCCCTACCCCAAGACCCCAGGAAAGGCTTCTGCTTAAGAACGCCCTATGGAAGGAGATAAACGCCAGAATAGCAAACTCACTAGGAATCCCATCAGAAGGTACAGTGCAACAGAAGACCGATAGATTGATGGCAGCAGTTACCGAGGCAGTCCATGCCCTGACACCGAAAGCCAAACCATCACCATATTCAAAAAGATGGTGGACCTCCGACCTCACACAGCTTCGTCGCATATACACCTATTGGAGGAACCGCGCACGAGCTGAACGACGCAATGGACAGAGTACAATTGACCCGGAAGAGAAGGCAAAAGCGGCTGCAAAGCAATACCACGATGCCATTCGCCAACAGAAGAGGAAGCACTGGAATGAGTTCCTTGCGGACAACGATAACATCTGGACGGCAGCCAAGTACCTGAAGTCAGGCGATGATTCGGCATTTGGAAAAGTCCCACAGCTCATCAGAGCCAACGGGACGACCACTGTTGACCACTCCGAACAAGCAGAGGAACTTCTAACCAAGTTCTTCCCCCCACTACCAGACAATATCGACGACGAAGGCTCAAGACCACAAAGAGCCCCCGTAACAATGCCAACCCTCACTATGGAAGAAGTGGAACGGCAGCTGTTTGTGGCCAAATCGTGGAAGGCACCGGGAGAAGACGGCCTGCCGGCAATCGTATGGAAAGAGACGTGGCCAGTAATCAAACATCATGTGCTAGAGCTGTTCCAAGCATCACTTGAAGAGGGAATGTTGCCCCACCAATGGCGGCATGCAAAAATCATTCCTTTAAAGAAGCCAGGCAAAGAAGATTACACGACTGCGAAGTCGTGGAGACCGAT
>LNKV01000085.1:0-51846 GCA_001465935.1 Clarireedia homoeocarpa
ATAAATATAAATATAAAATTATAATTTATAAAAATAAATTAATATAATTATTTAATTTAAAAAATAAAAATAATTATTAATTATAAAATATTAATATATAAAGTAACTTTAATAAGTTTTTAAATATTAATATTATAAATATTAATTTATTTTATATAAATATTTAATTTAAAAATTATAATTTATATTTTTATTATATTTTAATTTATTAACTAATACTAAGATAATTATTCTTTAAATCTTTTTAAAGTTTAAAAAAATTAAAATAGAATTTTAATATATAATAATATTTTTTATACTTAGTTTTTATAATTAATTATTATATATTAAGAAATATAAAATTTTAAAAAATTTAATTTATATTATAAAATATTATTATTATTTATTTAATTTAAAAACTATAAATTTAATTATTAATTAATAAATAATAGAACTTTAAATAAAAACTAAATAATATAAAATAATATATTATTTAATATTATTTAAAAAGAATAAAAATTTATATAAATAAATAATATTTTTTTAATATATAAAACTTTATATTTAATTTAATAAATTAATTTTAATTATAATTTATTATTTATTATTATAATTATTATAATATTATAAAGTTTATTTTTATATTATAATTAAATTAATTTTTTGAAAGTTTAATATTTATAATAATTTAATTAAAATAATAATAATTTTTTAAAATTAATAATTAAAAATATATATGTTTTTTTTAATAATAATAATATTAATTAAATTTTATAATTATAAAGTGATAATAAAACTATTTACTACTTTTATTATATAAATTATCTAAACCCTCTTCTATAAATATAAATCTCGATAATAATAACCGACGCGAATAAAGATCTGCTAGTTTCGCTTAGCAGTGTGGCTGTCAGTGCACAATTGGGAGTCATCTGTGCACAGTGCAGTATAGTTAATACTTCAGATATCCTGCTCCCAGACTAATTGTTTACGGTCGGCATGGATGAAAGAATTAATCGCATCTGGATGGACTATAGGGCTGGTTGAGACGAAGCCAAAACAAAAATCTAGGGAGGCAGCCAGAGGCGTGTTGTCAGAGAACAAATAAGAAGGATATTATGTCCTTCTAGTTGTCTACCGATACCAAACACAATTCCGAGCAAATGTAAAATTGTGTCTCAAATGCTTTCCAGTAAAAGCGCCGATGTGGATCAGACTGGATCTCGGCATCTGGAAGAAGTCTTCAGCTACTTGATCAGAGAGAAAGGAACGTGTTAATACATCCCTGCAAGGGGGTCGGGTGCATCATCGATCCGAACCGAAGGCTTGGGGTAGGTGCAGAGACATATATAAATTCTACGCCGGTTCTCATACTCCTTATTTCTTAATCAAGCCGAGCCTCGAGTTTTCACGTATATCTCTACACTTTTGTATACTTGTATCCATCCAGACACTGTCGGCTTTTTGACGTCATGGAGCCCTTAAAATCTTCAATTGTCCTGTTTCCTAACAGCCTGCCTCCACTTGCCCTAAACCCTATCACCACTTCGATATTACTTGCCGCTGTACTTGCAATACTTTTTTTAAGTAGGAAATCCAGCAACCTTCCTCATGCCAATCCTCCATCCTGGTTTTCCCCGACAATTATAATGCAGTTAGACGCTGGGAAACGCGGCATGGATATCCTGGATGATGGCCGAAAGAGGTTTCCTGACAGAGCATTCCGAATGATCAACAACAACGGAGAAATAATTGTTCTCCCATCGCGTTTTGCGCATGTTATCCGCAACGAAGAAGGCTTGAGCTTTGCCGACTCGACCACACGTGTAGGCTCTGTCAATTGTTGTATTCCGAGCCAGAATATACTAATTGTCTAGGACTTCCACGCCCAAGTTTCAGGATTCGCACCTGTAGGTGTTATAGGTCACCGAGGACAGGTATTACAGAATCTTGCTAGAAAGCCACTCACAAAACTTCTAAGTAAGTTTGGTCTTAGGAACGATTCTACTGAGATACACGGCTAATATGCGTCTGTCTAGATACCGTTACCGAGCCCCTAGCTTCTGAAGCTACCTTCGCAGTTGATCGTGTCTTAGGTGATTCCACAGGTAAAGCCTTGAGTCCAGGTAGTCTTTTTGCGATCAACATGATCTAATCTGAAGTAGATTGGCAAGACACCCTCATTTTGGATTCCATGCTGAACATAATCTCACGTCTTTCGTCGCGTGTTTTCCTGGGTGACAAACTTTGTCGCAACGAAGATTGGCTCAAGGTCACGAAGGAATATACTGTGGAGATGTTGCCAGCGGCATTAAAACTGACGCTCGTGCCCGTTGGCTTTCGATTTCTCCTTCCCATGTTCCTCAAACAGTACAGAAGCGTTCGTGAACATCTGCGGCGCTCTCAGGAGCTGATCAATCCCGTAATCGAGGAGCGTCGTGTACTGAAAGAACAAGCACGCAGGGCAGGAAAGCCGGTTCCAAAGTTTAATGATGCCATCGAATGGGCCGAAGCGGAATGCAATGGTGTCAGCTATGATCCTGCCTGTCTGCAACTCATTCTATCATTTGCTGCCATACACACCACGTCGGACCTTCTGACAAAGATTATGTTGCAATTGGCCAAACAACCCGATCTCATAGACGCCCTACGGCAAGAAATCATTAGTGTTCTTAAAAAGGATGGATGGAACAAAACCTCGTTATACAATATGAAGCTGTTGGACAGCGCAATGAAGGAAGCACAGAGACTGATGCCTAACGAGCAGGGTAAGTCCTTGCTTATCCTGCTTTCCGATACCATTCAACTGACAATTTGAAGTAAGTATGCACCGGATCGCAACCAAAGATGTACAATTGGCGGAAGAGAACATCACCATCCACAAGGGGCAGTATGTCGTGGTAGATACCCAGGGTGAGGACTCAGCCGTGTACGAGAACCCAGAAAAATTCGATATATACCGCTGGTTGCGCTTGCGAGAAACCCCCGAGTTTGCTAATAAGGCACACTTTGTCAGCACGAGCCCTGCGCACCTAGGGTTTGGACACGGAATACATGCCTGCCCCGGTCGCTTCTTCGCGGCCAATGAGATCAAGATCACACTTTGTTTCCTTCTTCTTAAGTATGACTGGAAATTACCTCCTGGAACAAATATTAAAATGACTACCTTTGGAACCAGCTACATGCTAGATCCGAGGAGTACTTTGAGGTTCAAGAGAAGGGAAGCAGAAATTGATTTGGAAGTGTTGAAGTTTGAGTAGGGAGATCTTACGATCTGATGACATGTGACCCGTGGGGACCCTAGAGTGAACTGGGTGTTAGATTAGGGGGTGTTTTATCGCAGGTCATATCTCGCTTAGTGTGATGATTCTGACCAAATTATCACGATGCTACATAAGAACATGACCTCCATGGGGGTGAGTCAGACATCAAGCATGCAAGTATGCATTAGCATACACGTGATTAAGCATATGATCTCTTCCTGTATATAAGCCTTCGGATCCTTATGATCCTCTTAGCTCTGTAGTTGTTAATTCTAAGGTCATTCAGTGTCTTAACTGGCAGTCTCGTTATATTATTAACAACTCAACTTATCCCTTCGGCCGTGTTGACGACTATCCAAATAATATCAATACTCAATCCCTCCTTGCTTTTGAATCTCTTCTTTAAGGATTCCCTAAGCAGTAGGAGTAGACCTATTCCGGCCTCGCTGACGTATAGTATTACCCCCGAATCACCTATTCTATATAGTCCCTAAGGACTTATTACGATAATATATCGAATACCCCCCAACTAACCTCAAAACAGAGGCCAGACAGGTCGTTCTATATTGGCTGAGCAAGCGGGCTCGCCTTCTTGTAGTACTTCGCAAGGCACTACCACTATTCTTGATACCCAGCTTAGTACTCAGGATACTCTTGAGGCCAGCCAAGCAACACCCCAAGCTACACACCAAGCAGGAGATGAGTCCGCCTCGGATTCTCAACATTACTCCCCCCCTCCTGCACAACCTACTACCCGACAAAGCCATTCGGCACCCGTATCCCCTTCACTTCAACTTAGCCAAAATGTAGACGCTGGTCGTCGACGTCGAGGCAAGGGCAAAGGAAAAGTAGTTTAAAGAGCTCCTTCAGTTGTATTATCCACTAACTCAATAACGGCACTAATAGTCTAAATAGTGGAGATACAAGCCCAATTCCAAACGCAACTGACAGCTTAAAATACCAAGTACACTACACTAGCAGATCAGATTAAAAAACAGTCATTGCTTCAGCCGACAATTAAGTATAACTTGTCCAGTACCCCCTAGCCATTACCTCCACGTTAGCTGTATAGCTCGCAACCACCTGCTCCCCCACGCCAAAATAACACGACCCTAGTAGTATCTAGCTATATATTATTTAAAGTCCCGTATTTAGCTAATAAGCTCTCTAATAGAAAAAAGCCTACTACTCGGCTATAGAGAAAGCTTGTTATAGATCGAATCAGCTAGTACGAGTATAGCTTTGTTAATAACAGTACTAAACGCTTATTTGTACTAAACCAATTAGAAGGCTTGGCCCTCGAGTATTATAAAGGATTATATATCTAAGACAATATTATATCTAAGTAAATAATCAATAAGGTAGCCAACTTCCTAACAGATCTGGCTGAGCGCTAGTATACCCAAAACGTATATACATACCTCGTCCAACTCGAAGGCTAGCTCTTCGAGCTATTTTATTAGCAGTTCGAGCTCTTAGCAAGTATTGCTAGCAAGATCAACTTAAAGGATAAGTATCAAGACCTTATTAGGAAGCTGAATAATAATTATCGAATATATTCGCTTATAGGTCGTCTTAGAAGCGAGAATTACAAAGCCGATATACGAGTACTTCAGTACCTAGATACGAATAATACTAGTATTGCAGCAAGTAAGCAAGCCTGATAGGCCTTTGCTAAAGTAGTAGCGACCGCAATAAGCCGTCGAGACCGAACTGCTACTTATACTAAGAGCCGGTAGACACTCTAAAGCCAATCCAATACCCTGGTTGCCACTCTACCTACTTATATAGGACAGTCAACTCTATCTTCCAATATACTATATTACTTCTCCTCTAGCCAAAGGGCTACTCTACTAGTTAGTAGCTTTACTCGAAGCTCCCCCTCCCCTACTTTTAATACTCGAGCCCAGACCCCCCGCTACATAGTAGATAAAGTTGAGTATAAGTCTTATAAAAATACAATAGAGGAAATAGAGGAAGAAGATAATATCCCGGCTAAAGCTCAGGCTGAAGCTGTAATTTATACGAAGTAATTGGAAGTAGACCGAGTAAAAGACAGTACCTAAGCAAAGACTCCTTTCTAAGTAGTTTAAGAGATATAAGATACTTGGATTTGATTAAACTGATAAACGGAAACTATATAACAATACTATATAAGCTAGTAAAAAATAGTATCTTCTATTAAACTAAAGCTCTTATTAACTCTAGAGTAAATAGCTTTATATTAATTAATATTTCTTTCCTTCAACGACTTTATTATAGTCTTAGGCCTATAATCAAATACTTAAAGACACTCTTATAGGTTAAAGGATATAATAGCTAAAGTAAACTTTTAATTATCTATTATACTTTAATAAACCTTACAATCGATAGTTGTATCTAATTATTTACCCCCTTTCTAATTATCTACTTGGATATATATACAGTAATACTAGGATGCAAATAGCTTGCTGAGAATCGAGTACTAGTCGACTATACTTAAAAACGTCTTATTTGGCCTAAGGACTTACCTATCTCTTAAATATATATAAGAACTTATAATATTAAGGCTTGCTTATATAGGCCTAAGGTAATAAACAAGGTCTATCAAGCTGATATAGAATATCGAGACCGAAAATTTAACTAGAATAATCTAGACTTAAAAATTTATCAGAAAAAGCTGTTTTTTATTAATACAATTATTACTAAAAAGTAATATATAAACAGAAAAACATTAAATTTACTTGTTATATATTTATTATCTACTTCGAGGCAACTCTATCTAATATCTTAGATAAATACCCGGTTTCCTTTATTAAAGACGAAGTTATCTTAATCAAAAAATAGTTTATCCTATAAGGCCTAGGTTAAATATTCTATTATCTATATAGAAAAAGAACTAAAACTAGTTGAGCCTATAGCTCCTATACTTAATACTAAGTCTAAGAGACTTCTAAAGCCTCTCTAAATCCCCTTTATATAATATAAGCTAAGTACTATAGAGATATATACGATCTCTACTATAGCGATAAACTGTATTTACAAAAGGGACAATGATAATAAACTCTTTATAGTCACTCTGTAAAAGGTCGAGAGTTTAATTGACTAGTAAAAGGAGTAGTAAATATCTAAGTAAGATTTAGCTACTCTAGTTATATAGTTACTAGCCTTGACCGACTATTCTACTATTATATACTCTCTTATAAACATTGATACTAAACTACTTGTACTAGCTAAATATATAGTATATATATATATATTCTCGAAGTCTGAGTCTAACCTCCTTCCACCTTATCACTTATATAACTATAAGATCCAATTAGAGGGTAATAGAGAAAAAGCTTTTAAGTACAGCCCTCTTTATAAGATATCGTTAGAAGAGCTAAAAGTAATTAAAGAATATATTATAGATAACTTGCTTAAAGGCTTTATTAAACTAAGTTAAATACTTTTTATAGCTCCTATTCTATTTGTAAAAAAGCCTAATAGCTCCCTTCGTTTATATATTGATTTCCGAGCTCTGAATACCCTTACTTACAAGGATAGATACTTACTTCTACTTATTGATAAGACCTTAGCTAGGCTTTTAAAAGTAAAGGTCTTTACTAAGCTAGATATCTGTTAAGTATTCTATTATATTTATATAGACCTGGCCTCTAAAGAGTATACTATATTCCGAACTCGGTATAGTACTTATAAGTATAAAGTTATACTTTTTAGATTAACTAATAGCCCGGCTATATATCAATATTATATAAATAATATTCTATTTGATTTTCTTAATATTTTTTATACAGCTTACCTTGATAATATCTTAATTTACTCGGAAAATAAACTTAACTATATAGCCTATATCATCTAAATACTTCAGCGACTTGAGGATACCGGTTTATAAGTTGACCTTAAGAAATACGAGTTCGATATTAAATATACAAAGTACTTTAGCTTTATTATCTTAACTAACAATATCGAAGTTGATCTCGAAAAGGTTACTATTATCCAGAAATAAGTATATCCGATTATATTTAAAAGTATTCAATTATTCCTAAGCTTTTGTAACTTTTATCGAAGATTTATCTACGACTTTAGTATAATTACAAAGCTTCTTATCAATCTAACAAAGGCTATAACTCACTTTGACTTCGATACTAGCTACTAGTAGTTATTTAATATACTTAAGAAAATACTGACCTCTGCTCTATTCCTATAATATTATAATTATAATCTCCCTTATATACTCGAAACTGATATATCGGACAGAGTTGTAGCAAGCGTACTATCCCAGAAACATAGTGATAACTAGTTCCTAGTCGTATACTTTTTAAAAACGATACAACTAGCTAAGCTTAACTATAAGGTTTATAATAAAGAAATACTTGTGATTATAAAGTTATTCTTATACTAGTATACCGAGCTGACAAGCACTCTATACCAGATCCGAGTCTATACTAACTACAAAGCCTTAGAATACTTTATAACAACTAAAGTACTTAATACTCGGTAAGCTCGATAAGCCGAACTCCTAGCTAATTATTATTTCCTTATTGTATATCGCCCTAGCAAGAACAACTTCGTAGTAGACACTCTTACCTAGAAAGAAAATAAATTAAGTTTCTAAAATAAGTCTAAAAAAGAGCGATATATCTAGTAATTACTTAAAGATAAGAAGCTAGACTTCTGGATTTTAACTTCTTATATATACAACTATTTTGACGAATCTGCCCTCGAAGTGAATACCCTTATAAATTCTATAAGTCTTATTAATCTAGTTGCCCGTGTTTTACAGGCGAACTACAATTATAATTCCTTACAAACTTTACGAATTACAGCAAATCGAGGAGAATCAAAGTCCAAATCCAGGTTTAAAGTCAAAGAAGGTTTATTACTTTATAAAAGCCACTTTATTATCCCTGATACTAAAAACCTAAAGACCCTTCTTATTCGCAAGGTGTACAACTCTATTACTACAGCTTATCCAGATATCAGAAAGACTTACTTACTTCTCAAAGAGTACTATTACTAATATTCTATAAAGAATAATATTACTATATATATCCGCAATTGTTATATATATTATCGAAGCTTAGTTCTAAGAGATAAGACACTCGAATTGCTCTACTTATTACTAGTTCCGACCTATATATAAGAATATATTATAATAGATTATTATAGCTTTAATAAGAATAAGTATAAATATAACAATATACTCGTTATTATCAACTGTTTATCTAAGTAAACTATCACGATCCTATATTACAAGACTGTTATTATAAAAGACTAAGTCAAACTTTATATCTCGTATATCTACCGGTACTATAGCTTACCCGCAACAATACTATCTAACCGCGGACCTTAGTTTATATCTTTATTCTAGACTGAGTTCAATAATATTCTCGGAACTAAAGTCAAGCTTTCTACCACCGACTATCTCCAGACCGATAGGCAGACAGAAGTCTACAACTAGTACTTGCAAAAGTAGCTAAGACCCTTTGTTAACTATTATCAAGATAACTAGTCCGAATTTCTGCCGATAATAGACTATATACAGCTAACCCTACTATATTCTTCTCTTAGTAACTTGCCCCCCTTCAAAGTACTTTACAGATATACTCCTAGAGCTATATAGGATTGGAAACCAACTAAACGTCCCCTGGTCGATAACCTCAATATCCAAGACACTCGTATTTATATATACTATAATCGCGAAGCTTTAGAATATACCCGCTCTGCCATTATAGCTGCCTAAAAGCAAATAGCCAAGTAAGCAAATAAGCGTCGCTAGCTAGTAGACTTCCAAGTTGGCGATTATATCTAGTTAGATATACGATATCTACTAACACAGCAGCTATCCAAGAAGCTAGATTACCCTACTAGTAGACGTTTTAAGGTCTTAGAACGTATTAGTCACTCTTATCGTCTAGATCTGCCTAGTACTATACAAATCTATAACGTATTCCCAGCCGACAAGTTAAGGAAGGCAGTCGATAACCTATTACCAAGCCAGTATAATAAACCACCCCCGCTAATTAATATAATAAGAATAGATAAATATAAGGTAGAGTAAATACTAGCCTACTGTTTAAAACAAAGGTTATTAGAGTATCGCGTGTAATAGAGAGGCTACAACGTCGACCTAGCTTAGTACAAAGTATCGGATCTCAAGACATCCTCAGTACTACTTCGAGACTTCTATCGAGCCAACCCAAAGGTGCCTGGCCCCCCAGCACTTCTCCCCGAATAGCTTCGATTATAGGAATCCGGAGAAGACAACTATAACNAAGCATCGGATCTCAAGACATCCCCAGCACTGCTTCGAGACTTCCATCGAGCCAACCCGAAGGTGCCTGGCCCCCCAGTACTTCTCCCCGAATAGCTTCGATTATGGGAATCCGGAGAAGACGACTATGACTATGCTGAGGGAGACCACCCGATGACTGCGGCAAATAAGAAGCGATTCCTGAACTTTGTGACACCTAAAGCATGATGTCGCCAAACTGAGAAGCCACTATCATTATTCCTACAACTACATTCATTTATTGCGGACCATTTAGGTCATTTACACTCATTAAGAAGAAACCTTAAGGATATGCAATTCAGACAATAATTAACAAAGCAATTGGGACGCTCGAGGGCGAGCTTTTTTGGAAGGGGGGGGTGATGTGATGATTCTGACCGAATTATCACGATGCTACATAAGGACATGACCTCCCTGGGGGTGAGTCAGACATCAGGCATGCATTAGCATACATTAGCATACACGTGATATAGCACATGATCACTTCCTGTATATAAGCCTTCGGACCCTTATGATCCTCTTGGCTCTGTAGTTGTTAATTCTAAGGTCATTCAGTGTCTTAACTGGCAGTCTCGTCACATAACTAGTCCCACGCTTGAAATATACTTCGCTTCCCTCAAATCCTCCTTTTTTATCTCTTGAAACTTGTCTCAAGTAAATATTCTCTTTTTTTTTTTTTATAATTATAAATTTATTTGGTATAATGATTTATATAATATATATAGAGCTGTAACTTATATATAGTTTATCTAAAAACCTTATTATTAAAAGAATATCGCTAAAACTAGCTTTAAAGCTCTTTAAATAAACGAATCTATAAATAAAAGAAGTACAAAGAGAGTCGTACAAGTACCTACCTAGTACACACTGTATTTAGCTCCTACCTAGGTTGTAGTTACGCCCGAGTACTTCGTATCTTAGTTACCGGGTTATAATCTTACCTCCTCCTTCTAGCCCGGATTATACTTTTATATAAGTATTTTCGCTAGTGGTCTCGTTACAGAAAAAAACCACTTAGTCAGGAATTATCAAACTGCCGCTTGAATTATATAAACCTAACTAGTTACTAATAATGTATAATACTATGTCTCTCTTAGTACCTAGCACTCAATACACTAGTCCTTTAACCCCGACCCCTTCCCTCCACTTTCCAATCATCTGCCCTTCAGTGTGCAATCCTATCATCAGAACAAGCAATAATACGATCAAGATCAATCACATCATTAAAAAAGACATTTCAATATTACTTAGAAAGTATCAGTTTCATAAATATGGTATCATATCAAGCCTAATGCTGCTCCGCTACTCCCCTCGCCTTTGGGGAATCTAAAACGTCAATTGACCTTTCCTACCCAACCCGAATAGTCTCCATCTATCAATCTCATCTTTATACATATCTTCTCAATCATCGATTTCACTCTCACCATCACTCCCCGCCCTCATATTGCATCACTTATCACTACCTATACCCACCCCACTGCTGTGCTGCACTTCCACCTCCATTCCCATTACCTGGACCCATGCCCTGCCCCTGTCCCTGTCCAACACCCCTCCCTTCATCCGCAAAAGTAGCCGCTCTCCTCGGCGGTCCCCTCAATCCCATTTCCTCATCAACATAATCCCCCCTTCTCATCCCACCACCCTGCTGCATAGGCCCCGCCGTTGCCGCCCTTGGAATCCCCGGATCTGTGAAGTTCCTGTTCCCAAACTGCATCTGCTCTCCGCCCACATCCGAGTTTCCTCCACTCATCGATGACACCGGGCTATGTACTTCCGGCTGCGAATTATAAGTTTGATACGCATTAGTATTTCCTCCCTGCGATTGTTGTTGTTGTTGCGCCGGCGACGATCTCCCCATACCCTGTTGTAACGACGGGTCAAATGGTGTTCTTCTCCCTTGGCTCTGCGCTTGACTCTGCGCATATGGATCCATAGGCGTTCTTCTACCACCACCAAATTCTGACCCGGGTGCCGGCGAGCCTCGACCTTGATTTTGCGTGGTCGGATAAAATGGGGTTTGTCTACCATATTCTGATCCCGGCGGTGGTGACATCATTCGATCTTGCGGATTTTGGTTCTGCATATTCGGATCGAAAGGGGTACGACGCCCCATTGATGGAGCTGGGCCCATCGGTGTATTGGATCTTGGAATTGGTCTACCGTACGAATCCATGGTATTTTGTCTTTGAGGGCCTGGAAAACCGGGGGTATTTCGTCCGTCGGCGTAAGACATTGGACTTGCCGTAAACCCACGATCGGGTCCCATAGGAGTGAACATTTGCGGTGGACCTTGAGGCGGACCCCGCTGCCATTGGCTGTTTTGAGACCCGACTGTATTCGTTCGTTGGGGTCCAGGGAATACATTTGTGTTGATCTCCGGAACCGATGGAGGTAAACTCGAAGGAGCATAACCGACTGGACCTGCATTGTTCAACAGGGGCGCGTTTGAAGCATAGCTTGCTCCTGTAATCGATCTTCCTGGTTGCGGTCTTGCTTTTTCCAATTCATCGAGTTCGAAAGCTGCGATTTGAGGAACGTTTCCACTGGGGGTTCCAGGTCGGGAAGTATATTGTGGAAGAGTCGTCATGGTATCCTGTCGGTGAAGCATTGGCATCTCGGGGAGTTTATCGCCATCCGTCTTGGCATCAGCCAATGTAGGTAGAGTCGCTTGGCGACCGGTAGGTGGCTTTTCCCCTTTCTTTACGGCTTTTGCTTCTGCTTTCACTCGTTTCCTTTCCTCCTCCTCGATGGCTTTGTTAACCTTGACGCTGACAATCTTCGTCAATCTCGCGTTAATTTTGCGCTCACAGTATCCAGTAAGTCCGCCATCAGCGTTGGGTACGTAGTGAATTAAGAACAAGAGATAAAACAAGATGGCGAGGATCAAGCTCAGAATCGAGAATATCCAAATGATCAACGTGAAGACCATGCCGGACAAGATAACTGCTTGTTGATGTTGGGCTTCGGCAAGGATTCCCATCTTTTTGAAGAACTCAACCAAGGTATCTCCAACATCACTGGCATCGCTGGGATCAAGATTTGACTTGAAAACAGAGTATAACGTCATTGCATTGATAACTTGACGAGGACCTTGACAAAAGATGACTCGAATCCAGGCTGTAATGGTTAGTAAATGGGGCGGGGAGATTGATGATTTGTGGCTTCACATACATTGGAAAGCGAAATATGTAAACAGAGCCACATACTCTGAACCCTTCTTACTCTTGGTGAGCTCAGCGAAGACCAAGAATCTTCTCCATCCTCTACCCGTATTACCCATTTTAATACACTCGAGACGAACAGCTAAATTATCCAGGTAACTTTCGGCGACGGCACCTCGTCGCATGGTTCGGAATGCTCGAAGATGCTCGAATCCAAGATTGACCCATGATGCAATGATACACCCCGAGAAGATCCATTTTGAGATGTTGAGGGGAATGTATGGTTTGATCTCTCCGGACCAGCGATTGAAAGCAAGAAGGTTGACGGCAGTAAAAGTATCAACGGCATAGACGGCAGTTGATATAAATAAGGAAATCCAGAGATATGCATAGGCGAAAGGAGTGAAACATGATGTTGATTTGAAATCGTTAAGACTCTGTGAAGTGGGTTAGCCATACCTCATTGCCAAACCAACCAACAAATCGAGGCGTACAATGAAATCCCATTTCTGTTCAGGACGTAGATCATCCACCTTTACCCGTCTCGATGCGCACCCCATTTTGGATAGTATGTATGTGTATGGGTGGGTATAAATTTTCTAATTAAAAAGTCGCTCGGCGCTGCCACGACGACAATATTGTCAAAAGCACCTGGCTAGAAGGGAAATGAAATGAAAGTCGTAAAAGACGGTTGGGATATTTGGTTCCGAAGGTTCTTTCTATAGTTGTGTAAAGGGCGTAAATTGATTGCACTTTGGTCGATCTCCGCCTGCGAAGTATTCGACTTGTGCGAATTGATGGGGGGGGTTGGTGAGGTGGTGAGGTGGTGAGGTGGTGAAGTAGCGAGGTTCAATTCAGAAAAAGGAATTGAGTTGGGTCGGGAAGAGAAGGGAAAGGAATCATAGGAGACGAGGGCGACGGGTCGGAATGAAATTTGTTGCAAGGTCGAACGAGGGGCGGACCGACCGACGTCAATGATAGTTGTGGGTGAGGCCGTGGCTCAAGTCCTGCGCAAGAAGTACAAAAGTACAATTGAGGATAAAAGGTGGCTAGCTGTTCCTTATTGTTCGGCCATTTCTATTGTTGTTGTTGGGGGGGATTGTTGTTATTCACAGAATTTTGAATGGAAAAAACGAGGGCACTTTTTTCGAGTTGTGTAATTGCTTTTTCGAGTTGTGTAATTGCTTTTTCGAGTTGTGTAGTTGCTTTTCGCGACGTCGATATTTTTCAAATGAATGCGACCAAGGGACAATTGGATAATAGTTATTTTATTGGAGGTCGAGTTGATACAGGAAGGAAGAAAATGGACGGCGAATGTTCTGCGTTCTGCGGGTGATAGTCGGGAGCGGATACTTTTCTGAAGCGCGCGAGTTTGATCGACTGCGCAGAAATGGTAAGGTAGTCGTAAGTCGTAGTCTTACAGGAAAGGAAAGGAAAGGAAAGGTGCTCGTAGTCTGACAGGAAAGGTCAGGTGAGAATTATGTGAGGATCAATCAATTCGGGTCGCTGACGATGAAATGTCGGGATCTTGGGCGGCTATGATTTCTTCAATGAGAGTGAAGAGCACGGAAAGGAATTTGCAAATCAAGCAGTCCAACAGCCTTTAGCCAAGCGTTTCATGGATGGGATGATAGGCGACGACGTTGCCTTATCGAAGAAGCGCATTGAGAGTGTGGGAAAAGAAATGGGAAAAAATGGAGACAAATGGAGACGAATGGAGACAAATGGAGAGCAAATGGATATCGAATGGATGCAGAATGGAGAGCAAATGGAGATACCACATGGATGCAGAATGGGATGCAGCTGCAGATTCGACTCCTCCAAGTGAACCGTGCTGGGGGTGAGTGAGGGGTGCAGGGTTGGAGGATGAGACGTGAGAGCGCCTTGGCGTGGCGTATTTGATACGAGACGACGCAGGACCGGACGGGTACACGCCGGGTACACGACGGGTACACGACGGGTACAGAGCAGTTCTCACCAAAGCATCCTCGACAGTGTTACTCTATATCTATCTGCATCGCTCTCAGACGCTGCATCTTTTCTTTTCGGCCGTTTGAGAGGTGTGAGAGGAGTCAGATGGGAGAAGTTTAAAGAAAGGGACGAACAATTACCCTCGGAATAATTGCCCTCGGAACAATCAACTCCGAACAATCAACTCCGAACAATAGCCCTCGGGAGAAGTTGGGACAATCAGCAAAGCACTCTTACTCCCTTATTCCTTAGCAAAGTACAGTCTGGTACAGTCTGGTACAGTCCAAGTACCTCGCATTTCCACCAAGTCAAATGAAATTGCTACTTTGTAGATAAGGATTAACCACAATTTTAATCTGCAGAGCACTCGATAACCAATATCTTGTAAGATTATTGGCCGAGGAACCACCAACGCTTTTTCCACAATGAGCCATTCTCTTCGGAGCTTGACCTGATTGGCTGCTTTTCCCCTAATATTACTAGTAGTATGTACCAGTATGTACCAGTATGTACCCTTGTTAGAAATAGCACAACGTGCAGAGAAACAAATGGGTTATTCGGCCAATCATGGTGTTTGCGTGCCTGGATTTCAAGACTGGAAGAATGCAGGTACCCGCGCTTCTATTGTTATGTACAAGTAACTTAATGTATGTACAAGTAATGTATGTCCTGTATCTACTCTCCTCCTTCCTTCCCCCTCTTCATCAAAATCTCAATTCCACCTCTCTCTTCCAATCATACTCACTCGGAACATCCTTCAAAAACGTCAATTGATTCAATTTCAATCCCAACCTCAATCTCAATCTCAGACCCCCCAACCCTCAACCCTCCACCCATCCCCTGCCCATGAAACACTGGGGAAACAACACGTGCACGTTTATTCTTTTCTCTTTGCCAAAAGAAAGGATCAGCGACCAACCTGCGACCTGCAGTAGCTTATGAAGAACAAATGCAGTAGCTTATGAAGAAACAAATGTAGTAGCTTATGAAGAAACAAATTCAAAGACATTATCATCATCATCATCATCATCAAAGGGAAGATTCTATAGGAGACTCACCTAGAATATGCTAGTCGGCCTCCACGGCAGTGGCCCTCGGAGAGCCAGCGGAGCGTCATTCATTTTAATAGAAAATAGAAAATAGAAAATAGAAAAATTACTATCAACTGGAATCCTTCGTACTACAGTTATATGTGCTATAGATGATGCCATAGTTCTACCTTATGCGACAGGGGTCGTTCATGCCACGTGAGATTTAAATCTACACGTGTTTGGTAAGATTATGTAAGTTACAGACTATAGATTAAAAGTATATATACTTATCAGAATGAATACGCGGTTCTTCATCTATATATCTGTTGTGCTGTATACTAGGTTGATTGTATTTTGAACAGTATTACTGCATCTACTCTTTTTTTTTTTTTTAACTATCTGCAGTTCAATCTTATTATGTTCTTCTTCTTCACATTTCTTTTACTTACAGTATCATTAATGCTGCGGCGCTTCCAATATTCCCCAAGCAAATAACGGATAATAATAAAGAAAACGAGGTAATTGGAGCAGCTCAGCCGCCTCTTCACTTGGTGAGATTTAAAAAGAGGCACATGCTTATGCTTACGAGATTACGATGGCGTTCGAAATTTTACCAAGTTGGTACGGGTACACAAAGCTCTGGGCTCTGCCTCGCTACATGCATGCGCAACTTACATATCCTACCCTGTGTGGTGGCAGTAAGCTCGCCGGGCTCGATTGAGAATGCTGTTAATAGTCATCACAAATTTTATTCTTTTGATTTTATTTTCATAGGGGAGTTAGTTGTTCTTCATTGGAAGGAAGGTTTCACAAAGGCATGGGCGATTGATTACTAAGCATCACGTGCGCTTTTCTCAACTCATTCATTCTGTGACACTCGTAGAACAGCCGTACTGTAGCCATGTCTAGGATTAGCAAGCTCCCATGCAAAATCACAGCTTTGATATTCAAGAAGTTTGACAATGTTCGTTTTTGTTCTGCTATCTATTCTTACCTGCTGTCATTTCTTTACCTCTTTATTTATCTACAGCATTCGTTTATCAATGGAGAAGTTCTGAGAAATCAAATCCCATAAACTCCTACTGCGATACAGGATTGCGGTTCTGAAGAAATCGTTGGATTTATTTAAACCTCCCAATGTTGTGTCAGATGTTGCGTCAAGGAACAATATGATCGCAAACATCTAGTTCCTCTCCTGACGTCCACCATGGGAGAATGAACAGATCGGTTGTATTCATGATTTTTTCAAAGACAAGTTGTCCAGTGGTCAGTAATGATCAATTTACTTCTCGATGAGATTCTCTTTAACAATAATGTCAGCTGTTCATGATGTACTTGCTCACGATTTCGAGTTCGTGGAATAGCCGCTTGATTATCTTGCTGATGGGGGTGATAATCTCTAGAAGTAGTGCTGGGTAAGTCTATATCATACTGTATTAAGATGAAGGTGATACTGGCTTTAGCTCATTGCACAAACAGTTGGAACAATTCACTAGCTATCTCAGGGTGTCGAATTTTTTCATCGACTTGAGACAAATTGATGAAATCGAAGCTTGATGCTGAGGTCGTGTTGCTCTACGATCAGCTAAATGCTGAACTTTGCGGAAGCGCCAAGAACAACCAAGAGCCCCTTTTCAGCACACCGAGGAGGAGCTGAGTGCTTTGTCTTCTCGCGGAGACCTCCATGACGCAGATGAAGGTCCTAAGATAGTTTGAAGAACTGCACACAATTCTCTCCCTCGAGGTGGGTTTGTCATGTTTGCTGATAGTTTTAGATTCCGTCAAAGCGCCTATGTGCTGTAGGATGCGGACAGTCAACGAAGATATAAGATGCTGTAGGTACTTGATCACGTCAACGAGAGCATAGCACGTGAGGCTTACAATGCGATGGTCCACTCTTGGGAAGAACGATCAAAGATCTAGGAGACAGGGGGATCTGGATATTGGACTGAGAATGATTTGAGTAAGATAGTGCGATCTCAGATCAGTCCCATCTGAGAAATGTGGTCGTTGGCTCAATCCTTATTCGACGCTTGGACAAGATTGAAATTCTTTTTGCCATTATTTGGTGCTCGAATTGTTCAGTATTCGATCTGACGGCTACCTTCGCATGAGCAAGCTTTTAATTCTCATGTTGATTTATTTCTCAACCTCTGGTCATCATCCCACCTTACTCTGCCATGCAGATAAGCTGCGGCGGCAACCGAATTGGTCGGATTCCATGGCCCGGCCCATTACCCTGGGGATTACCAAGACCCAACAGGGCTCAATGGGCTGCCAAGGGGCAGTTGTGTAACTCAGCCTAGCCCGGGCATTGCCACATTAGGGGTTGCACTCGTCATTTAGTGATGTTGAACATCTGCTTAATTAGTCTTTGAATATGATGGAATAAGGCGGACCATAGGATAATGGGACGATCGTTCCCGGATGAGCAGTCTCCTGCTTGTTGATTCCTTCGGAAAACTATTGCTCCCACAGATATCAATATCGCACGAGCCGGTGTCTTGAGTTCATTGCTATCCCAGCATTATCTTCCCCACAACTGAGGTGCTCGAGTTATTGTTGTGGACACTTTTATAATCTTTTCGAGCATGTTCATCCTTGAAGCTACGTTGTCCGTTTTATCTCCCCTTTTATGATGTTTTGGTTTAAATGTTCGGCATGTCCAGCAAGTCGAAGGTATTTCGAGCTTGACAACTTGTCAAGAAAAGTTCTTGTGTCACTTTAGAGTACTTAACAGAAGTACTTACCAAGAATTCATATTCGGTCAAAGTAGTTATCATCGCTGGCGAAATCAATCCCTGACTATATTACCAGTCGTGCAATTACTGACATCTTCAAGATCTTTTGAAGACACCACTGGACAGAAAATATTGTCCGTCATACTGACTTTCCGATCATTGACATCATCTCACTTGTTATTGCTGCACGATGTTGAATTTCTAAGGGTTGCAAATATACGTACTTTGCTTGAATTGGCGGAGCATCATTGATACATGGCGAAGCTCTGTTCTTCCATGCATGTGACACTCTGAATTTATCACTTCTTTCATTGTGACAAGATGGTACACGGCTATGTCGCCAGGATATGTATAGACCAAATAGGATAGCATTCCCGAGCTTAGCAGTTATTCTTTCTGCTGACATAGTCCGGCTTAGTAGTGATTCTCCCGCATTACCAACAGGCTACTTCGGCATATGTATGTGCCAACACACCCATCACATTTTGTAATATCGACTTCGCAAAATCGCTATACTTATCGGACTGCATACCACTTACAAGTTGTTCTAAACTTAGTAAATATTGGGTGATGGGTGTGTAATACGAGAAAGGATTGTGGCTGTACACCCCCACATACCCACTTACTAAACCGTACCCGCAGGCCTGGAGATGTAACCTTAAACATTAAAAGTTTCCCACAGCCACAAAACTCCGCCCTCTATCGGATTGATATGCAAAGCGATAACTATGATCTTTTCTTCCGTCTGTCTCAGTTGATGATGGTGATCTCTGTCATGGATTGAAAGTTTGACTCTACCGCCGTGTTTGTTTTTATTCGCAAACTGGAAATCCCAGTCCTTTAGCAGTAAGAAAAAAAAAGGAAGAACGAAATCTAAGATGGCGACCAGCTCGAGAGTCGATGAGTATAGGGTTTTGATTTATGGCGATACAGGGGTTGGAAAGTCGAGTTTGCGGGACAGGGTATGGAGTCTTCTTTCTTTATGCCATTGAGAATGATGAGATGATATGGGCTGGGACTTTCAAGTTTCACTTTTGCTTTTGGCGGTTTCAGCTACTACCCAATGAACTCAAGGAGACATTGACCTAAATCCCGCTGCTAGATTCTCGAAAACGAAGACTCGGAGGAAGCCAATACTGTCCGCCACATTATCATCAACAATCACCCTATCCACATCCACATAAGCGAAATTTCCCCCTCGGCACCCGTTGCCGCCCGCGAACATTCCATCCGTGAAGCAGACGCAGTCATACTTATGTATTCTATCTGTTCGACGAAATCTTTTGAGATGCTGGAGAGATTATGGACGGAAGTTAAGTTGGTCAAAGTACCGCAGCAGAAGAGAAGTGGAGGGCTAGGAATGCGGGTTTGGATTGTAGGGGGCATGAAGGATCTGTGGGAGAAGAGAGCGGTGCAGGTTGAGGAGGGGAAGGCGTTGGCGGATAGATTGGGAGCGGGATGGGGGGAGTGTGCTGGGAGGGGCGGTGATGGGGAGGGGGTGGAGGGGGTGTTGGAAGCGGTTGTTGGGGGGTTGATTATGGGTGAAAGGGGGAGGGAAGGGGGAAGGGAAAGGGTGGAGAGAGCCGGGGATTGGGAGATTAATAGGGAAGGAAGAAGGGGGGTGAGGGAAAGGAGGAGAAGTAGATGGGAAGGAGGAAGTGGGGGTGGTGGTATAGGAAGTAGCTCGGGTGCGAGTGGGAGTGGGAGTGGTAATAGGTACGCCGATGAAGATTGGGACAGAGATGGTGATAGAGAAGAGGGAAGGAAGAAGGAAGGCTTGTTGAAGAGGTTTGGGAGGGGTTTTGCGGTATGTCATTATCTTTTCATCATCTGTCGATTTAACGGGCCCGGATCGTGGGATTTAAGAGGATACACACCATGTATAATTGTACCGATGTTGATATGGCTGAGGACTGACTGGTGGTCGCTGTAGGAAATCTTCGCGATGGGGACTTAGTAGGATTTGGAGAGATGGGGCAGGTGAAGAAAGGAGTGGGAGTGGGAGTGGGAGTGAATGGGCGTGACATGAGAGTCAAAGTAGCGGGAGAGGGGAAGACAAGAGACGGTAGGGGAACGAACTATACCCACAAACGCATACAGTACAGACGCAATTATACCACATCCACATGCAAACATATACAGCTGTATCCAGCATCCGCGTCATCCACAGCGACTGAACGAGCGAAATCTCACGATGACGAATTAACGAAAATGAATACACATAATATCGACACCGGTGGAAAAAGATGAGGGAGCACCATATGGGGGACCAAATCAAACGAAATTAAACGAAACAAATCATGGGCAGGATAACCAGATCGGATAATCCTTAATATATGAATGGATGTTGTGATATGGCTGGCCATGAAATACTTTAAAAAGGAAGAGGAAGGGGGTAATGTAAGAAAGCGGGTGAGGATAAGGAAGTGGTGGTGTTGTTGGTAGTGGTGATGAGAAAAGGGGGACAAACAAACAAGAGAGCAATCGAGTACCCAAGAAACTCGAGGAGTGGTAGCGGAGAAGGGGAGAGGGAGGATTCTTGTCTGGTTAGAGAAGCTAATTTTTGTGTAGCGTCGTGTGATACGTAGATTTATTAATAGATAAATGAATAGTTCTTGAAGTGTTTCATCTTGAATTGAAATTTTATGATGGGGAGTGAGGATATTAGATATTGGCGAGAAGTGTGGCAGGTGTATGATGTAATAGGGTAGATAACCTGAAATGCGCCTACCTAGCAAACTAGAGGTAATAAGGTGTGGAAGAAACAAACTATGAGGCTGGAGGTGACATAATAAGAGCTAGATGATATTTATGATGTAACGTGGCGAAGGAGAGTCGGTGAAGCGAAGTAAATGGTGAAAGGTGGAAGAAAAGGAGGGAGGTGATATGGTAGGGTAGGAGGTACGCTCAGAAGTTGGTGGGAGAAGGAGCTAGATCACGGAGAAATTATATGAGATGAGTCGTGGAACGTAGAGGTGATCGCGGAATGAGGTATACTGAATAAGTATGGGGATGGAAGATGGATCTGATCCGCCCCATTCGCACTTCAGGCCCATCCGTCAATATTGCCGAATGAAGTAGTCCTATCAGTCAATATTACCTAAAGTGCGAGTAGGCTAGCCAGTTTATCAATATCCTTATATTGTAGTGATACAAACGTAGTTGCTGGCCGTTGTTGACTTGTCGTTTTGAAGATATATTATGACAGTTTTCAGCTCAATAAGAACTATCGATTTGGAGCTAGAAAGGAGATAGTTAGACAACTAGGTCGTAGGGTGGGAGACGGGTTAGGAGGCAAAATAATCTACAATTACTTCTTGAAGCAGGTAGAACTACAGATAATATACTTGATAGGTTGGAAGATATACTAGGCCTAATATATTGCCCTAACTATACACATATCTTCAAATATCAGTTGGCCTATTTGTTAATATTCAATATCTGATTTCTTTACTAACCCGATTGACGAACAGGGCGGCCTGGTTGTACTTCCGGTAATATTGACTGATAGGGTAGGCCTACTCGGTAACGTTGACGGATGGGCCTGAAGTGTGAATAGGGCGGACCAGACTGAGAAAACAGCATATCATTAAATTCCGAGCCAATCACCAAAATGCAAGATTCCAGGACTAGAGATTGATGTGAAAATTCTGTATGATTACTTCCACCTTATGCAAATCATAAGCCGGTATCAAGTTTCAACCCATAAGCCTCAACATGCAGCAATGGCGTGCAGTGCGAACATCTGGTTGGTTTAGACCACAATCCTGTACAAGGGGTATATGCGAGTTACTGGTGTGGACGGACACTTGTCTTGGCAGAGCAAGATTATGGTATAAGCCAATCAGGAATCAAGAATGCCACCTCCAAATGGAGCTCTCTGACTGGCCAGCCTTACCATCTTCAGCAGATATATAGTTCTCTGACCCAGCATCATTATCTTCAACTCATTGAAAACTAGTCCTATTCTTCTCTTACTACTACTTCCACTTAAGCACCAATTTTCTCATTACGCCGTCGCATTTTTGACTCAGGAAAAACCATGGACGACTGGGAATCGCATAAAGACCTCCTGAAGGCATTGTACCTGACTGAGAATAAGCCTCTAGGCTATATCATCAATTACATGGATGAAAACTTCATGTTCCATCACTCGTAAGTACCTTGAGAGGACGAATGATAAGACGCTAATAGTCAGAGCAGGAAAGCTCAATATGAAGCGCGTTTCAAGAAGTGGCGGTTTCGCAAGAACATGAATGACAGAGGATGGAAACACGTCGGCAAGAAGATTCATCAGCGCAGATTGCAGGGACGCCCGGATAGTATGGTGTTATTCAATGGGGTTCGTATCTCAGATGAAAAGGTCAAAAAGGAAATAGGCCGACATGCGACGGCGACCTACCAGTTTATATCCGGTACGTTTTCCTTCCATGGCTAAAGATTCACATCTCTGACGAAGCCAAAGCCCAAATACCAACCGACATGCCTAGTCCAGATGGAAATGTGATAGTTTGTACACCGCCTGCTAGTCATCAACCCTTTGTGGGTGAAAATTTGCCTATCACAACATTTGCCAAACACGACTCGCTAGCTTTACAGGAAAATACATTGAGCAGGCGATCTCCGTCTCCTCTCACATGCTCCCAAAATCGGTATAGCAGCTCAATGGGCGGGCAATCTTCAATGACCTGTCATTCAAATGTGATTGTTGACGGTACTCCGTTCTTTCACTTCCAGAATATTTTCAGAAGCGAAGGTGATTCGGCATTTTAAGCATGATATGTGAATTTACTAACGTCTTGCAGAGGTTAGAAGTGGTTTTCAGAAGATTTTGACGGTTGAAGGTGACCTTTACGATGATCTTCTCGATAACTTCTGGCCGGAAGATTCATCTGCTAGAGATTGCCCCTCAAACGTGTTTGAAATAAGCCCTCCAAGTCCATCTTGGGCAGCAGATGATGGGATGGACTATATTATGCCGCCCTCTTCACTCAGCAACCACAGTACACAATTGGTATATAAACCTTTTGGTGTCAATCTCGTTCAATGGAGCGGATTCACGTTTCAGTGGGAAACACCTTACGGATTCGACGTTCTCCAATATTATGATTATGCAGAAGTCGCTCTACCAAAACTTCTCGCGATGATGCCATTGCGAGCAGGCGATAATGTTGAATCAAATACCACCTTGCTTCTTGGACCTCCTAATATTCAAGCAGCTCAACTTATGGTCGAAACAGGGGTGTATCTCATAACAAACAACATCGGAGGCCGGTTGGGCCGGGAGCTAGTCACTTGGATGCCCGCTATCGTTCCTTGGCCGATTCTTCGGCCGATTTTATCTACGGATCTCCTAACTATTAGAGAGTTTTCGAAACACGTATTTTTGACTGCAATACGAGACGGAAATTTTCAAGTTGTGAAAGATCTTCTTCAGCTACCTTGGCTACAGAATGCTCTCAGGTCCTCGGGCCTGTATCTTTGCGAAGCTGTTCAAATATCACACTTAGGCATTGTAAATCTACTTTTAAGTGCGGGTGCGGATCCAAATAAGGAAAGAGGAAACAGTATATATTTCACACCTTTTCCACTGGAAATTGTGGAAAGCATTGGAATTGCACGATTGCTTGTTGGAGCCGGAGCGACCGTCAATACGATCCGGCCTCCTCGTCCTCATTTTCCTCCTTATTATTTACCCCCCCACATAAGCTTATTCAACTCGCCGCTTGTAGCTGCCACAGCAAAAGGGAACTTTGAGCTAGTTCAATACCTCATTGAAATGGGTGCAGATGTTAACAATCCGGGGATGTTCGTGGAGCCGACTTTTAAGTCCAGATCAATCAATGTGCACGAAGTAACGGCACTAACAATGGCTGTCATTAACGGAAATTTTGACATAGTAAAGCTACTATTAAAGCATGGCGCAAATGCGAATCCAAATGTGAGGGCCTATGAAATACTTTCATATTTCAAAGATAAGGGAAGAGATATTTTCACATATCCTTTTCCCTCTGATCTCGGAACAGTTGCAAAACCACATGTTCGCACTGTCAGAGTGTTTTTATCTTTGCTTTCAATAGCGGTAGCTCTTAGGAACCAAAATATTGTAAAGCTTCTGGTGGATTTTGGGTCATGCTGTAAAGAAGATTCGTGGAACCTCAAGGATATAGACGGACGAATATCGAAGTTTCGCGTTGAGACCGCACTGCAAATTGCAGTTGGCAATGGAGACATCGAAATCGCGGATTTTCTCTTGCGCAACGGAGCAAATGTCAATGAAGTTGGCTATTCAGCCACGGGTTATCCAATTACCTCCCTTGTCCTGGCTATGGATCGATGTGACGCCCAACTAATAGACTTACTACTTCGTGAGGGGGCAGACGTTAATATCTCATACTATGGTTCGACTCTTCTACAGGCTGCGAGGTCGAAGAATAATTGTACCCAAATCGTTGATATTCTCTTAGCAAAGAAGGCCCCAGAAGTTTTGCTTGTCAGTAACGAACAACAAGATTATGACTTGCAGGAAGCAGTCGCCAGGGGAGATAAGGAGTGGGTGAAGCGGATTCTTACGCTTGGAGGAGTTGTCAATATGAGAACATTGCGAACTGAGCAAATCGATTCTGTTGAACGAAGGGACTTCTCAATACTACATCTTGCACTTAAATCTCAGTCATTCGATCCAGAAATCTTTCAGCTTATCGTTGCTGAGGCCCCAGATCTAGCCGCCCACAAAACCAACTGTTATATGGAGCCTCTCCTTCATCAAGCAGTCTCAGTGCCCAATTTGAAGGCTGCCGAGATTTTGATACGAGCTGGTGTGGATGTGAATGAAGTATATCAAGGTCACACACCTCTCATGAGATGTGTTGCCTCGACCCAAGACTTGGCCATGACATCCCTAATCTTAAGCGCAGGGGCCGATCTCAATGCAGTGGCTGGCGATAAAAAATATACCACAGCGCTACAAGCATCCTTATCATTTCTCTTCCTAAAAATTGTCAAGGACTTCAGTGTGTTTCGCCTTTTAATGGCCAAGCAAGCCTCTATAAATGCACCTGTAGCACCGAAAGGTGGTCTAAGTGAGTTGGCATATGCAGCTTTTTGTGGCGAAATAGAGGTTATCCAATTACTATTGAACCAGGGAGCTGATGTTAACACTCCTGCAGCAAGGGAACATGGCCTCACAGCACTTCAGGCGGCGGTATGTATACCTAACCCAAACCTAGATGTTATACGTCTACTGTTAGACAGAGGTGCGAATGTCAATGCACCTGCAGCAAGGGAATATGGCCTCACAGCACTTCAGGCGGCGGTATCTGAGTCTATCCCAAACCTAGATGTTATACGTCTACTGTTAGACAGAGGTGCGAATGTCAACGCGCCTGGATCACAAATCGATGGGGCAACCGCGCTGGGAAAAGCTGCAATTTTGGGACACTTTCAAATAGTTGCTCTATTCCTCAAAATTGGTGCAGATGTCAATAATCGTAGTGCATCTATTTTTCAGACAGCACTCTGCGCTGCAGCATTTGGTGGCCGATTAGACACGGTTCATTTACTGCTTCAGTATGGTGCTGATATGGATCTTCCACCAAATGAAAGATACCTCGATGCTATCAGAAGGGCGCGGGAAAGAAAACAATTGGTTGTTGCAGAGTTGCTTGAGAGCTGGCCAGACAGTGAAGCGGGAAGGAAGGCCACAGCAGAATTTGGATATCTTTACAAGGGTCCTCTGAGAGTTGAGGAGATGTCAGGCGGGGATATGGATTCTGATGAAGATTCTGATGAGGATTCTGATGAGGATTCTGATGATTAGATACCTAATGGGGACTTATATTACAAAAGTTCTAATGAGGATTTTGATGTGGATTATAATAAGGATATGGCTTAGACTGACTCTGAGGTGGATTTTCGAAGTGGATATCTTTTTCTTTTCCATTGACGACTGATATGATCTTTATACGAAGTAGTTTTAGTACTATATTACTATAACATCAGATATTGAATGATTTAAAACACTTTTATTAATATGTATCATCCGTAGAGATCAGCAAGAAAATCTGCGATAGCAATTCGGGAAATAATTTTAATACCTGATGTGGAAAGCCCTAGGCCTAGAGTCGTTGGAAATTTCTATTCCATGGTAGCAGCAGATTTTTTTTCATGCAATACCCAGTTCGAAGAGAGGAGTGAGCAGTTGCCTAAAGCCACCTCAACCCGACTTGCTCAGAAGGCGGTGCTGTGATAGAATTCGAAGTATGGGAATTGCTAAGTTTACCAGTCGAGCAGTCACAGCGCAACAAAGAACCCTCTATTGAGCATTTTATCAAGCAGCTAGCTATGGAAACTTCGAGGAAAGATCGCCGCGGTCTGGAATACCCCGCGCTTCTGGTTACAGACTTTCTCATTACTTGCACCAAGTCGACTGTAATCACCGCTGATGTTTTGGTTCCTCCTAGCTAAAGACTCATTATGTAGTCGCCAGATAGAAGATACATGTTCTTCTCTGATAGTATTTCTTGTTTCGAGAGAAGTTTGCTAGACAGTCGTCCAACAATCAGACTACAACGGTATGTTATGATCCCGCGAGAGTAAAGCTGTTCTTCAAAGAAAATCGAATTAGACGGACACGGATTATTCGAGCGGTTGTATATCGGTGCAGAACCGAATTGCAGTCGGGAATTGTAAGGTTGCCACAAGCGTGTCTCTTTTCGTAGTTTGCTGGTTTCTTGGTAAGTTACATTTCCCGTGCTGTCTAGTTACCATTTCTTTCGAAACATCAATTGCGCCGTTGTAATTCATGTAAATTCAACAAAGATATCTGTCTCCGGAACTCCTTCGAGAGGCTTCACATAGTCTCAGTACTAATCTTACCTAAGTAGAAAGCAATGTAGTATGAGATATGGTAGCAGTGCAAGAAACTGCTTGTCGCGATCATGTGGTTTAAAAAGCTTGACAGGCTACGAGATTCCTTCTCGCAAGTAAATTCCATGGTATGAAAGACGAGATGAGCAACGACAAGAAAGAGAATGAAGGCTTTTCGAGATTTCAGAGTTGAAGTCTACATTAGATTTGAGTCTTTGTTGTTGGTGCCAGCTAGGATGAATACCAGGCAATTTATGAAAAAGTATACTAAACCTAAACATACCCAGGACAGAAACTATCAGTCTTTAAGTCGGTCCGAAATATCGTGCTTCTTATCCCTAGATGAGGCTAATTTAGAAAAATCGGGATCCTAACCAGATGTACTATGTAAAAGTACTTGCAGCGTATAGCGAAGCGTGGCAACCACGTTTTGAGGAGACGTAGCGGCTGGCAAATCAATACCTGATTTAATTCTGCACTCGGAATGGCATTCTTGACGAAGGGCAACATGAGAGGATAGTCTAATTGAGTCTCCTGATCATGAATAACTTACCATATTCCATCCTTCTTAAGATTTAGGCGACCGATTGTGGCGAGATCCGCAATATCTCGTTCCTGCATTCCGCCTTATATTACTTTCCTGTGCGAGTCGACACGAGATGACTTGACCCTTTTAATATACGCGATGAGTTTCGGAAGGATTAACATTATTCGCCTGTAGTTAGTCTTTTAGTAGAAGTGCCGCAGGGTCTTTAATGTGACAAGATTTCTTGCCAAGTGCTTATCCACGAATAGCGTGATATAGAGGTAACACCTGATTGTACCATCTTATTCGAATCCTGCCGAGGCTCTTGGTAGGCACCCGAGACGCATCAATCACGAGCTAACGCCAAGTCTAGATGTTTTTCCATTTCCCCAGCTCCTGCATCGACGTCCCACTTCCCCGGATTGGCGTCCCGTCGCTACGACAAGCGCAGGCACGGAGGCACCTCCTCCGCATTCCCAATTCAGCTATACGAGCTAGCACACTCCCACGCGGTTCTTTTACCCATCTCGCCTTCGGAATCTTTCGTCTCAGGAACCCACGTATTGCAGTGAAAGCACAATTTTCTCCAATTGGTTAGACGAATACGCCAGGCGCATAGGAATGAGCGAAATGAACCATCCGTACATTAAAATGATTGGCTACGGAGACGCGGGGTGCAGTAGTCGGGCAAATGAAGGTCTAGGCGTTGTGATACCTTTTTTCACGTACTAATCCCAGGGGTTGCAGCTTGAGAGCTAGGATGCGCTATGCTACAGCATGAATATGTATGTAAGGGTAGATGTCCCCTCCTATTTTATTATATCTAAATCACTAGAAGCACAGGTCATTTGCTGTTGACTTCTTAGTATTTGGATAGCTTTCGACGTGGGAGGAGTTCTGCGTAGATATCAGTTTCCAATTAATCCATTTCCGCCATGTCTTCCGAAGAGAAGCACGGCATAGAGGCGCACCAAGAAGATGTGAGTGGACTTCAATCCTCATGATTGTGATATTCGAGCTCTAGGTAACTAACATCGCCCAGGCCAGCTCTAAAGATGTCGCGGAAGTCAAAGTCGTCAAAGGAGATGAAGCTTTCGCTCAAGCAATGCTCAAAGAGCCCCCGAAAACATGGTCAGGACGCTCATTCGTACTTTACATGTGCGCCATAGTCGCTTTCTTCTGCTCTACTTGCAACGGATTCGATGGATCTATGTTCAACTCCCTTCTTGCAATGCAACAGTTCAAGGACTACTTCAAGGTAGAGAACGATGGTGCTTGGACCGGTATCGTCACTTCTATGTATTCCATTGGTAGTGTGGTGGCCATTCCATTCATCGGTCCGGCCATTGATACTTGGGGAAGAAAAGTTGGAATTTATATTGGCGCGACCTCGATTGTGTTGGGAACGATCGTGCAATCCACCACTTTGCACTCGAGCAATGCCATCGGTCAATTTATGGGTGGTCGATTTTTGCTTGGATTTGGTGTAGGAATTGTGGCATCAGCGGGACCAACATACGTTGTTGAAACATCCCATCCCGCTCATCGTGGTGTGGTTACTGCAGTAAGTCCAAATCATTAACTCATGCAAGAGTACCGCTAATAAATTTCGAAGTTCTACAACACCTTTTGGTTAGTTTCCATACCAAGCTACATACTTATCATACGATAAATTGCTGTGAAAAGCCCTCCTAACTGTTAAATCAGGTTTGTCGGCTCCATTCTCGCATCCGGATCTGCTCGTGGAAGTGCCGGTCTTGCCGGAAACAAGGCTTGGCAAATCCCAGTATGGCTTCAATGCGCATTCCCGGGTCTCTGCCTCGTCCTCACATGGGCTCTCCCTGAGAGCCCACGTTGGCAATATGTAAACGGAAAGCGCGAGAAGGCAAAGGAAATGCTTACATGGTACCATGGTGAGGGAAATCCCGATAGTATTTGGGTCCAAATGCAACTCCGAGAATATGAGGAATATCTGGAAATAGATGGTGCTGATAAGAGATGGTGGGATTACAGGTAAGTTCGCTGTGTTGGTCAAGCTTTAATGGATACTGATATGAGCATTCAAGGGCGTTGTTTAAAGACCGCGCTTCGCGATATCGTCTGGCCTGTAACTGCACCATTGCGATCTTTGGACAATGGGCTGGAAATGGTGAGAAAATCGTGCCATTTTATGCAGCTAATGATACTGATGTATCCCAGGACCTATCTCATACTTCATCTCAGCTGTTCTCGACACCGCAGGCATAAAGGATTCTATCACGCAACTGAACCTCAATCTTGGTCTTAACGTCATGCAATTCGCACTCGCCCTCTTCGGTGCTTCTCTCGTTGATAAAGTCGGTCGTCGCCCACTTCTTCTCTTCGCCAACATCGGATGTTCTATTGTGTGGATCGGAGCTACCGTTTCGTCATCTATCAACGCAGATACAGGCAGCAAGAGCAGTGGTGCTGCAGTCGTTGCCATGATCTTCTTGTTCGATGCCATCTTCAGCGTAGGCTTCACACCACTTCAGGCTTTATACCCAGTAGAGGTTCTCAGTTTCGAGATGAGAGCAAAGGGAATGGCGTTCAGCAACTTTGCTGTTTCGGCTGGTAAGTACTGCTTTTCCATCACATTTATCCACTTTACTGACTCTGTATAAAGCAACTCTGGTGAACCAGTTCGCGTACCCAGTCGCCTTGAAGCAGATCAAGTGGAAGACCTACCTTGTCTTCGTGCTATGGTGCCCCATCCAAGCTGCTGTCATCTACTTCTTCATTCCAGAGACTAAGAACCGCACTGTAAGTATTCTTCTCTAGATTTCCGCAAATCAGAATCCAACTAACGTGCCAACTCAATCCAGCTCGAGGAACTCGACGATATCTTCCGCGCAAAGAACCCTAGAAAGGCGTCACTGGAGAAGAAGAAGATTGCTGTGGACGAAGATGCGAACATTGTCAAGGCGGAAGCTGTTGCCTAAAAACTGAGGCGCACGCACCACATACAACACAGCTTTCACTTTTGCTAGTTCCATCTTGCATAATTTATTGTTAAGCATAACTAGCTGGCGCTTCTATAAATGACATAAACTGCCTGCCACGATACTAGAACTTGTATCTGCCCTGAATTCAATGAAGCTTGTTGGTGACTGCCAGTGTATGGTGATGATTATGATCTCCAACTGAAAGAACGTACTAGGAGAGGATTGTAGGTAATTATTACAAGCTACCTAGCGCCTCAAGAATAACTCACTTGTTCGATGAGGTATCTTCCTTTTAGACAATCCCAACTTTCAGCAAATAATCCAGCCAAGATATTTAAGATCAGCAAGTAGCATAACATAAACAGAAATCTCACTTACGCTTTATAGAATTCGAAGATACTAAGTTGTTCATTTATAATTACGGAATATATAGTAGAAGATTGAATAAGTATAAAGGAGGGAAAGAAGGGACAGCTCGTATAGCATCACGCGATCCACATACGCTGATTATACCTTTCCTGGTCCACCACCGCCGCTAACTGGAACACCCCTACCAGCAGTGGGCTTTGCAGCTGCGCTAGCTGAGTAACTAGCACTTTGATTGATACCCAGAGTGATCCAAGCAAAGATACCATCGAATACTGTGGGTTGACTTCCAAACCATGGCATAAGAACCACTCAATGTAGTAGTTCTATGCTCTTGGATCAGGTAAGTCTTGATTCTTCTTAATTTGTAGACTTTGGGCGAGACTATATAGTCTTGCTCTCCTCTACTACATACATGAATAGCCTCATTGTTCACATCCCATGCTATATGATTGAACAACTGCTGTAGTCTCTCCCGTAGCCTCTTCCATAGTCCCTCTTCCGTAGTCCCTTCTGTAGTCAATTGAATCCTTATCCCGACAGATACAGTGTCTCCAAGCAAGACGTAGTTGAAGAAAAGGTCAGAACCGGCGGCAATCTAAGACAAGTAATTAGCGAATCTCAAGAAACTGGAGATGTAGACATAAATACCTGTGGCGACAACTCTATCATGAGCATTAGTTGTGAGAGTAGTGGTACCATGTGTGTACGGAGATGTCTTGTAAACTTGAGTGATCAAACTCTGGCCGAAAAACAATTGTCCAGTATGTGTGATCTTTCCACCAGTATAAGTGCCATTCGCCAAGACGCTACCTCCTTCATGCGCTATTGCATGAATTTGTGTTGTTCTGCCAGAGTAATGGCCGGGGAAATAGACGGGGCACCAACAGAGATAACCGAACTTGGCAATTTTGTAACCCTTTTTAAGGGCTCGGCGGACGCCAATTGGCATGTTTGACATATCCTCATTCATGTAATGCTTATAACGGGATTTATATCCCATTCCCACGGAAGTCCCAGAACCAATGTACAGTTTATCCGCATCAAGACGGTGTAAACAGCCCAGTATCGACCGCAAGGGACCGGCAGAGTTTCGAAAAAGGAAAGGGAGGGAGGGGCGGTGTCGGTAAGAACTTGGGAAAGTCCAGGGGCGAATTCCAAGTGCATAGCGCTTTTTATGGCACTATAGTCGGTGGGGTTTCCCAAAATGACTGGGAAAATCGGGTTTACGTACCACGTAGGGGCACGTTTGGAAAGGATTTTTTGGATGTAATCATCCAGCAGAAGCTCGAGAGCAGGGTCCATCGTTTGAGACATGATGGTGAGGCGTGAAAAGAAAACGAAAAGGAAAAGAAAAGGATATCGTTGAACTACGACGGGGAAAGCAGGGGGAAAGAGTATAAAAATGGAAAGAGCATGATGCGTAGTAAATGGCAGGGGAAAAAAGAAGAGTGTGGCGAGACCAGGTCATGGACTTCATTGCCAGCATCTACAGCATATTCCGAGACGGTAGAAAGCATATACAGGACATGTCTTCCAACATTGCCTACAGGACTATATCCCAGTGTACCCTCGCTTTCACAACGGACACATGTACAAGTTTTCAAACATCAAAGTTTCCGTGATTGCAGATGTATATGGTAAAGCTCATGGCGGGTCTCTCAAAAAAATACGCAATCTTGCCAAAGTCAACATAGGTAAGGACGAAGAAATGCATGAGGATGCGCATGGAAACTGGGAGCCTTACCGCCCTGCCTTGTGCCGTGGCTGGAAAACAGGATACTTCACGCCCAATTATCCGGAATCGAGTCTGGATGTGGAATATTGGACACTTTTGCTCGACCTATGAGGGCCATGGCCTGGACGAGGGCTAGGACTAATTCTTGCGGGAGACTATCACGGAGATGAATATTGCTATAAGCGCGTCGCGCATTTTGAGGATTTCGCCAATATTTGGTTCACAGATGGAGAAATTAGAGAGGCAATAATCCGATGAAAAGGATCATGTATGGAATCGAACGCAACCGTTACATCTATAGTCCCTATATGGCCGTGGCCTTCAAACAACCGATCCCTATGTTCACCATCTATACAAACACCCAACTCCATATAATGTAGCTATCACATTTCAATACATACATCCATATTCCATATATCCACATAAGACGTCAAATATCGTATCCACTCATCTCAACCTCTCCATGGCTCTTCCCTCCTTCCTCCTTGACATCATAAACCAAGCGCAACTAGCCCAGCACATGCCAATACCAATGAAACTATACGCCGGCATCTTGAATCCCGCCATGATTGGTAGCATGAAAGCGGCTCTTGGAATAAACAAAAAGCTTGTGGTGATTGGACTCGTTGCCCGCGTCAAGGCGACTGTGGACCAGAAGACTGCCCATGATCCGGTACCTCCACAGAGAACCATCAGCCAATGCCAAAACACATCGAGGAAATAGCAATGACGGGCGATATGTCCAACTTCGCCAGACAGAAGGAGGATTGGGATGAAAATGATGATTGACAGCAGGGAAGTGTAGTGGAGGAGACGCCAGTAGGCCCGGTTTTCTTCACGGCTGCCAGAGAGATCTGAGGAAGCGTTGCTGCTCGAAGCAAATGTGCCAATGAGCTCTCCTTGTGGGACTAGCTGAGCAACGAGTGATTTATATGTCCGCTGAATCTGAACCGGGAACAACGCAACGAATATCGACGAAAATACTCCTGCAACTATACTCTCCCATGGAGCACGTATGTTAGTTTTCATGGTCCCAAGCAGTAACATAATCGTAGCGGTCAATGCTGCTGAAATCGTGCCAGCCGAAAGCTTCTGTTGTCCAAGCAGTGCGGAGAACAGCAGCGAGAATGGAACAATGCCCAATCGAGCCATGATATAGATAGGCAGCTGAGCATACGCGAAGGAGAGATTGCTAAGAATGAGCTTCACCACGAAGATGACAGCGAGAGGGAAGACCGTTCGAGCAACCGTTTTATCGAACTCGAAAAGTCCACCACCTGCAATGCCTCCTGAGCCTGCCGAGGCGACTCTGCCAAACGTTGATAGCATCCCCGGTTTCTTCGAATCTCCTCTGAATCCCGGCGCATTCGAATTCTGTAGCGGGGTTGACGGCGCAACCATACTCGATACACCGGCAGACACACATAGCGGGCTCGCCAATCTCGTCAAGAAAGCCGAAAGCCATACATAGAAATGCGTAATGAGCAACTCGATAAACGTCGTTGTAAGAGGATACGGAAACTTGTAAACTCCGGCTATCAATTGTAGAAGCTTAGTATGTGAGGTATAATTTGCTTGGAGGTACCCACTCCAGAGAATAATTCTATTCATAATTGTAAGGCCGATGCCACAGCCTCCAAGCCATACGACTAATATTCCGATGAATGTCTGCCAGCCTATCTGGGTGCCGAAGAGCCATTGTCCTAATCCACCATTGTATAGCAAGCGTCGCCAGCCCGTATATTTTATATCTTCATGCGATAAAAAGGGGCGGTTCGATGAGGTCCCCCAATTGTCGTATTCCTCATCACTAGTTTCTGATACCGGATCCGACCCTGCTCGCGAACGGAAAGGGGAGGGCGTTCGTGATATGCTTATGAGGGGTATCGCCGGATGAAGCTCCGAGGAAGTAGTGGTATTTCGAGTTGACATTCTGTCGCCCCGTTCACCGTCCGAATCCAAACTACTTGCTGATTGTTCTCTGCGATGATTCGTTCGAGTCCGTGGAAAATTCGAATTCGTATTATTTAGGAGATACTGAAGCGCGGGTCGAAAAGGATTAGGGGTATCAGTGTTGCGAGCTGAAAACATCATTCATTAATACGAAAGTTGTAAGAAAAGGAGAGAAGAGTTGCTTCGTGCCTAATGAATGAATTGAAAGTTGGATATCATAACTTCTGCAACGATACCAGTCTTCATGTATTTGTATAACGTCGGTGCCAGAACCGGTTTAGAACACGAACTCCTATTTTCCTGGAGTCGTGAAATGGAAATGCTGACCGTTTGGCAACGTATGTCTGGTCGTATTTTGGTGATCCGAACCCATGCTGCCGATCAAATTAGGGGACTTTATGGAGAAACATTCTTCCGCTTCCAGAATCTCAGCCCACTGCTGAGGTAATTTATTCCGCATGCCACTTTTTATGACTTTCACCTCATTGAACAACTCGTAATTGAGCAATGGCTTCAATATTACCAGGACTGCGTAGAGCAGCTCCTCGATTATCTCGAGACTTCTTTATATGCCATCAATGCATGAAACAGACTCAACCAGCCCTTCCAAGGACGAAAATTCCTGGTAAATCCAAATTATCTCGAAATATACGATTCAACAGCAATACAGCTACGTTGACTGAGTCTGCTGGGTCGCCGTTGAGTTCATTGAGTCAAACAATAACTATTGCTGAGGGAGCACGAGCCCCAGAAGGAGCGAAGTTCTTTCCGGAAACAAGTTCAAAGGGAGTGGCATACTGGTTACTGGGCAGTGCCGCAAGTGTATTTGGAATTGTAGTATTCGGTGGTCTGACACGGTTGACTGAGTCTGGGTATGGATATTTTCTGTGCAAATTATACACCTTCTGCTATTTGCTGCTCAGTCAATGATGTTCTCTGATTTGGTACACCCACTGACCTTTGCCGCAGTCTCAGCATCACAGAATGGAAACCCGTAACAGGTTCTCTTCCGCCTCTCTCCGCCGCCGACTGGGATTCTGAATTCGCCAAATACCGCGCCTCGCCCGAATACAAGCTCCTCAACCCCAACATGTCACTCGAAGAGTTCAAAAAGATCTACTTCATGGAATGGGGCCACCGACTCTGGGGCCGCTTCGTCGGTCTCTCCTTCGTTCTCCCCGCTATCTATTTCGTCTCCCGTCGCAAAGTCTCCCTACCCATGTCCTTCCGCCTCCTCGGAATATCAGGTCTCATCGGCGCACAAGGTGCACTCGGCTGGTGGATGGTGAAATCCGGACTCAAAGATGACCTCTTTGCGCCTGGCTCGCACCCCCGCGTCTCCCAATACCGCCTCACAGCCCACCTCGGAACCGCATTCATCTGCTACACAGCAATGCTCTGGTCCGGTCTCAGCATTCTTCGGGACCGCTCACTCCTCGCCTCCTCAGCTAAAGGCCATGCAGAGCTCCTCCGTCTATCCTCCCCCTCGCTCTCCGTCTTCCGCAAATCTGTCGCCGGCCTCGCCCTCCTCGTCTTCACAACCGCCATGTCCGGCGGTCTCGTAGCTGGCCTCGACGCCGGCCTCATCTACAACGAATTCCCACGCATGGGAACCGGACTTACCCCTCCGAGATCCGAGCTTTTCTCCGATTTCTACAGCCGCCGTCCGGATCGCAGTGATATCTGGTGGAGAAACATGCTCGAGAACCCTAGCACCGTACAACTCGATCATCGTATTTTGGCGACTACTTCCTTCACTGCCATCTTAGCCCTCTGGGCTTATTCCCGCTTTAATCCTCGCGTGAGAGCTGCGCTGCCGAAGAGTGCTCAGAAGGGTATGTTGGGCGTGGTGCACTTGCTCATGATGCAGGTTACGCTGGGCATCACTACGCTCTTGTACTTAGTCCCTGTACCGCTAGCGGCTGCACATCAGGCAGGAAGCTTGGCCCTGCTGACGGGTGTAGTGGTGCTGGGTAGTAGAGTGTGGGTGCCGAGGAGGACGATGGGCGTATTAAGGACGAAATTGACTACTCCCAGCGCGGTAGTTAATACCAGAGTTCCGCGAACAGCGAGCGCGGTGAAGAGTCTGAGCTCTTAGGGTTGTGAGTGTATATGTGTATATAGAGCAGAGTAAGATTTTGATTCGAGCTCTGGGGACTTATGATGTTTTGATGGGGACTGAAAAAACGGATTTGTTGTATGATAGATAGGAAGATGGGAGATGGGAAAGGAGTATTGTATGTGACTATGTATATGTCACAGGTCAGGTAAAGGAGGTATTGTATTCTCAGCTCTATATGTATTTTATACCAAATCCAATCAAATGAAATCAATGGGGATTGTTACATCTCCAGCTACTGATCACCATGGCCTTCCTCAATATTTAGAGGTCCAGTCCTCAACACATGAACAGTAGACATGCATTCATTTAAATTTGATCTTATTTTTTACTTTTTTTCCCTTACTTCTATACATTCCTTTCAGTCTGCCATGAAATGTACACATTTCATGCATCACTTTACATGCATGATATCCATTCATCCACTCACTCATACTCTGCTCCTTAGTAGGTCCATCCACATGAAATCATCAATTCGTTGCCGTATATGCATCTAGCCTCCTTAGGACCTTGATCCCTTTTCGGTGGTCCTGCATTTATTTATGTGCTAGAATCACAACATCAGCAAACGATCTCAAGTTAATCTTTCGATCACTTTTCATAACTAAAACCCCAAATCCAATCGTACCAACCAAAATTCAAGAAGAGAATAGAAGGGAGAGAAAAGGGTCATGACTCACGAATCCCCTCCACCTCTACAGGCTCAATACCCACCTCCTCCGCAGCCAACTTCTCCTTTCCCTTTGAATCATCCTTCATGAACGGGAATGCCAACACCTCCTTGATACTATAATTATCCGTCAAGAACATAACTAAGCGATCAATACCCATACCCCAACCTCCCGTAGGTGGAAGACCGAATTCCAAACTCTGACAGAAATTCTCGTCAATCATTTGGGCCTCATCATCACCTTGATCCTTTTGTCTCGCCTGCTCTTCGAATCGCAGACGTTGGTCAAACGGATCGTTTAACTCAGTGTAGGCATTGACAATCTCCTTCTTGCAAACGAATGCTTCGAAACGTTCGCACAGACCGGGGTTGTTGCGGTGGTACTTGGCGAGCGGAGACATCATTTGGGGGTGTCCAGTGATGAAGGTGGGATTGATACAGGTTTCTTCGATGAACTCGCCGACGAGCTTGTCGAGCATACGAGCGTTGGTCAGAGGAGGAGAGCAGTCGACCTTCATCTTCTTGAGGACGTTCTTAAGGAATTCGTTGGTTTCAGGGGTGTGGAGTTCTTCTCCTGGTGGGAACTTCTCGCCGGTGGCTTCTTCCAATGCGGGAATCATCTCAACTCGCCGCCATGGTGCGGCCCAATTCACTTCGTATTCTTCACCATGTTGGGTATGGAACTTGGTGGTTGTGCCTCCGGTAACGTGCTTGACGAGCCCAGAAACCAATTCCTCGGTCATGTCCATGATATCATAGACATCAGCATAAGCCATATAAAACTCACAGGTAGTGAATTCGGGGTTGTGGGTAAGGTCAATGCCTTCGTTACGGAATTGGCGTCCCATTTCGTAAACACGGTTCAAACCTCCAACAACGAGCATCTTGAGGTAAAGCTCGGGCGCAACACGCATGAACATGTTCATGTCGAGATCGTTGTGATGGGTGATAAATGGCTTAGCAGTAGCACCTCCAGCAATTGGGTTCATCATTGGGGTTTCAACCTCAACAAAATCCTTGTCATCGAAGTACTTACGGATATAGGTGACCATCTTGGAACGAGTTATGAAGACATTTCGGGTTGGATCGTTCATGATCAGATCCAAATACCTCTTACGATGTCTCTCTTCCTGATTCTTGAATCCATAATACTCGTCTGGAAGTTGGTGCAAGCAGGGTGTAAGAAGAATAACTTCTGTGGCGAAAATCGAAAGTTCTCCCTCCTCTCCCTTCTCAATCTTGTTCTTTGGCGCAGTTCGTCCAGGATATCCCACAATACCAACGATATCGCCACGACGCAAAGCCTCATGTTGTTGTTCAAACGGCGCAGCTCCTTCCTTGGCCTCTTGAAGTTGGCACATAACCTGTACCTTGACACCCTCAGTCTTGATATCATAGAAAACGAGCTTGTTTCCTGAGGCGCGCTTGTTGTAAATTCTTCCTCCTACGCGGATCTCCACATCCTTCTTGTGCTCTCCCGACTTCAAGTCCGAGTAATCCTTGACGAAATTCCTCAAATCATAGTTAACATGGAACTTGTGAGGATAAGGATTCGGGTTCTTGGTCTGGCGGAGCTTGTTGATGTTACGGGAACGGATCTCGAAGTATTGCTGTAAATTGAGGAAAACCCCGCGGTTAGCATGCTGCGCACGGGAATTGTTTTTGCAGAGCACTAGATCGCATGGGAAATGGTTACATTTGGGTTCAATTCCTTCTCGTCCGCCTCCGCATTGCTCTTCTTAGCAGTCACAGGCTTTGGCGGAGCAGCTGCGGCCTTCTTTGCCTTTTCTTCTTCCTTCTGACGATTCTTCTGGCGCTTCTTCAACTCCGACTTAGATACCATCTCGCCGGTTGGCTCATCGAGTAAGAGCTTAGCCATGGGCTCGGTTGGAGCAGCAGCTCCTGCATCTGTGGGTGGTGCATCCGCCATGATTGCTCTTATTTCGAGAATATCTGGTGAAGGGAAAACAATTTTGCTGTGGTGGGAGTCGGGATTTCTCGATAGGAAATATAGGAAATATTTTAGGTGATAGGTAGTGGGATGAATTTGGCGGGGTCTGACTCACTAAACCCCAATGGGTGACTCAAATTTTTAGGCTCTAAAGCGGCACGAGGATCTGATAAAGTGGACATGGAAGAGTTGTTTGCAGAAACATCGTCGAGATGACCAATATGTGTAAACATGGTCGTTGGAATATCTTCTTTGTTGATTGTATGGTGCTAAGTTCTCTTTCTACATCCTTTCCCACCCCAAAATTCATTCATAATTAATTGAGAACATCAACGCCCAAAAGCAAAGCTCATATAACATGTCATGCATATTTTAATGCTTCCTCACTCAACCCAGCTCCCCTATCCATATTATATAGTCCTTCTACGATGAACTATCTCGCGAGTGCTTCCTACCAAAAGCTATTATTGGATACCTCGCACTACCCTCAGGTTCGGAGCCCCACTATCACCTCAAATAATGAAAGCAGCCAATCCGCCAACGACGGCAACGAACCAACCAACAACCGACATCTGATCTCGTCTATTCGCAGCACCCTTTGTTGCAGTCGCGCTGCTGGCTGAGCCTGTCGAAGTAACGGTTGCGGTATGGCTCGTTTGAAGAACAGATGTTGCGGTGTGAGTCGTGGTCTGGTTTGCCGTCGAGTTTCCAACCCCAGAAGCAGAAGCAGTAGCGGAAGGTACAACCGATGCCGATACTCCGGTCGCAGTGCTAATAGTTCCACCTTGTGGCGAAGCCGGTGGTTGTGCTGCTTGGACGTTTGCTGCAGTCTGCTTGTATGCGTCCAGGGTCTTGTTCCTGCCTGGTTCGTTGATGACAGCGGTCATACCAGCTTGGCAGTGCTTGCCAACCGAGCAGTAGAGCCAAATTGCGGAGACATTGGTGATTGGAAGAGTCCAGGTTTGAACCTAAAGGTTTGTTAGATTTTTTGCTGTGGCTTTCGAACAAGCATACATACACCGGCATCATCACCAGTCAGAACGCCAGAGAAAAAGTCATTGGGACCAGAAACGCAGGGCTCAAAGAAAGAGCTGGATGCAACGCTGTGTTTCGAGTAGAAGTGAAAAGCAACTCTGTGCGGCATTAGTTACATGTTGTGAGCCTAATAAATTGGAGCACATGTCAAACAAAGCACTCACTGATCGCCATCGGCTGCAACGATTTTGTCCGGGGAGAATTGTAAGCCTTCTTTACCAACGTCAACATGGATGGTCGCTGCCATAACGGCGGCAGCAAGTGCCAAAACGTTGATGAGAGTGAAATGCATTCTTTTTATTTCGGCTCCTTCAATTACGTTTGATTTTGATAGTAGGTAATGAAGGATTCGCTAAACTGCACGGGTGGTCGAAGGAAGAAAGACAAGGTTCGAAAGACTTGATTTGATGTTCGAAAGACGAAGGAAGAGAATGGAGAGAAAGGATTTGAATCTTGAATAGATGGATGAAAAAGAGACAACGTTTGAGCTTTAAAGGAATGTATGACACGATGAAACTATTTTTATTTCCTTCTCACGCAACAAAAACAATGCTTAGCACGGAGGCGTGGCGGAGTCTGTATAACAGCGTCGGCCCACTTGCACCTGCCGCCTCCGACGAGACGAATTCACTGGTACTTCCGTACGTACGTACAGTAATCGCACCTGCTCAGCCTTGTCATCACGTTCTTTTTCTTTCCCCTTTCGATCGCATTCACCGCATGAAGTTTCTCTTCTTGCGTGGCGGCAAAGTCGAGATCCAATTAAATAAGAGATTATTCCTGGACCGTGTTGTCTGCTGGTAGAACTACTTGCCCAATGAAGCACCCGCGCAGTCGCACAGCCGCATCTAACAACATCACGTAATTAAACCTTATACACGAAAGTATATCCTAATAATGGGGATTTTCATAGGACATGTGTAACTTAGTAGCTGCATACATTTATTTCATTGAAATTGGAAATCCACCAAAAAGATGTCTTCGTACACCGCATGGACAACCCAACATCGTATTTTGTTGGACCATAAGACAACGCACCTTAATATGCTGATGCTAAACCTCAAAGCCCATGCTAAATTCAAGTCCCAAAGCGACCGGCTGCGCCATATATTCTAAGAACCTTTTCTACAGCGAATACAATCATGCAACTATTGGCTGCACAAGGTCCCTGTTGCGGAACGTTGTGCGGAAATTCAGTTGTCGCACAAACCATGCGTTGTGAAGTTTCCACTCCTGCGATGGATCTTCAAGTTGAATCTGGTTTTCGATATCAGTAAAAGGTCTCCGCATATATATCGCCCAAAGTAAAAACATACCTCAAATTTCCTCAACATACTCGGCACCAACTTATATATCTCCAATAAACTAATATTTTTCCCGATACACGTCCTGGCCCCCATTCCAAAATGCAACATCGTGCCATTCATCTCCTTGATTCGTTTTTCTTCCGCCTCTCTATCTTTATCTTCGTCGACTAACCACCGGTCAGGTCGATACACCTCGACGTCTTCACCAAATATTTCCCTCCTGTGATGGATAACCCATGCATTACACCCCACAATCGTACCACCCTTGACCCACTCCCCCGCAATCTCCATCCCCTGTTCTGGCACCACTCTCTCGAGCGGTAGTCCTGGCGCCGGGTGCATCCGGAATGCTTCTTTGATACATGCATCCAAATATGGCAGTCCTTGACTTTCGCTCCAAGAAACCAGGCCCGTTTCTCGATCCTCAAAATACCCTTCTCTCGCTTTCCCGTCGATTTCTTGTAATAGTCTCTCCATACAACGTTCATTTTTCAACAAGTAATAGAACACCGCACTTAGTGAAATAGCTGTGGTTTCTGACCCTGCAAATGCCATCGAAACAGCCATTGTAAGGACTAGTTGGTCGGTCATGAAATCAGGTCTATCTTGTTTTGCCTGGATGAATTTGGAAAGTAGATCTGGCTGTGACATGTTTGTTTTCACTTCTGGGGATACAGTGGGAAGAATCCCATCTTTGTCCGTCTTGGGATATCGTTCTTTCATTCGTTGTTGGGCGAAGCGCGCTACAGGGAACGTTGCGTCGACGATGCCGTATTTTGCTAAAAGAAGATAAATAGGGTTCTTGAGGAACAGAAGATCAAGGAAAGGGAGTTGCCCAATAGGTGCGACGTAGTCAAAGAGCCCTCCTAGGTAGGCAATGATACCGTCGACATCGCGATTCTCTTCAAGGAAGCCATGACGCTTGGAATAGGTCATTTCGCCGATAACATCAAAAGCATAGAACTGTAACCATTTTGCAAAGTCACACGAACATGGATTATTTGACGATGCAAAGAGATCTGCTGTTCGAGAGAGGAAGATCTCCGTGGTGCGGGATACGAGCGGTTCGTATTGGACCAAAGAGGACATGCTGAATGCTGAATTCACTGATCGTCTGAGTTGAGCGTGGAACGGCTCGGATGTGGTGCTGAATAGAGAGGGTAGAGCACGGCCATTGGCGACGGATTGTTGAACCGTGTAGAAGTGAGACTGTAGCCGGATTAGACGGATTCTTCAGCTTTGCTTTCACTGGCTCCTAAAAAGAACATTCTCACCTTGACGAAACCTTTATTTAGTCCATAAATCGTCTTCAATGCCTTTGGGTTCGCAAACGATAGGCTGTTTGGGCCTAGACGAACTACATCTCCATATTGTGCATGCAGTTTTTGATGCGTGATATCAGGCCGGCGCTTGTATACATCGAAGAATCTCCACCAGTTTGTGAATGAGGCTAAGAGAGGCCCGGGGTATTTGTTCAGTCCTCTGTTAAAGTGATTCTTGAGAAGATAGGCGACGAATATAGTAGTTGAGACTAAGAGCCAATGCTGCAGAACAGACAAAAGTAATGTATCTGCGAACATGGCGGTGGTGTCTTTTGGTTTAGGCTTTTCGAATGAGGTAGGGTGATTGAAGTATGTATGAGGTTCTCAGTGTCAGGTACTCAGGCAAATGGTATGAATATAGGAGGTATGAAGAATATCATAAAACATAAGGCTTGGTGCGTAAAAAGTCACAACGACCTCGTCCCAACTTCAGGTCCTGGAAGTCGGTTTTACGGGAAATAGATCCCTCTAGATATAACGGGAAAATGAACAAACTTTTGCTTTTTCGCGTTTCAGCAGGCCGAGGGAATATGCCGGGGAATTCGTGCGCGACCAAGAGGTGTTGAGATGCCGTGCGCACGTTAGACGCCATCTTTAAGATCTCACGAACGACACAGAAGGAAACAAATCCTTCCATGCTTGGGATACGCTAGCTAGCTTACCGTATCACTCCTCTGCAGGATTCCCTAGCGATATGCCCCCCATATGCCCAATAAGCCTTTCAAGACCTGTCACCAAAGTCCATTTGGGGTTAGTTAACTGCTATCAATCACGATGACGCTTGGCGCAGACGTCACCCAGATGCACTTGCCGACATTCCAAACCCTCAATGCTATGATCAGAGTAACACGGAACATGGACGGGTCATTTAACACCCTGTGTTTCCGGCTTACTGGACACCTATGAACGTGTTTTCTAGGTCCGCATATAGTGGCGCTAGTATCGGAGAAGTGCTTAGAGCCTGCTATGGTCTTACACTTAATAGGGTAGTGTGTTGACGATATCGGTAAGTAATGTCGGGAAGTATGATTTCGACACTCACCGGACTTTCGGTAAGTCTACTCCTGACAATCATTCCATCAGAGAGATACATCTGTGAATGTAATCAGTAAGTCCGATGTTTCCAATAGACGCATTTCCTTTGTGAAATCTCCCGGATATTATGCAGAGGAAACTCGTATCGTCAGCCATACAATGTCTATTTATGTAGTAGCGCATACGTGAGATACGTGAGATGCAAGTGTGCCTGAGAGCTGAAGTTGGGTACATGAACATCATGATGCTTTTTCCGTGATACATAACGATACTGACCAGGGACGAGGTGCGGGTTTGTGGGGAGTGGATTGTGGGGGAGCTCTGAATCACGGGTAACCTGGGCTCTGCGAAACAGCATCGGCAATTGAAGATGAAATATCTGCCGAGAAGAGGTATTTCTTTGGATATTAACCAACGAGCTCGCCTTCCCGGGAATTTTCTTTCCTCCGTCAGTGGAACTCTCATCGACACGGCAAACACAAATTGCAACGGGTGGTGTAGACGGCAGTTGAGAAATCGACGGATTCATGGTGCAAGAAATATGCCATCTCGTCTGATAGCCTGCTAGTGAGGTCTCCAGTTGCACGACGAAATACGTGCAAAATGCAACAGGGCTTTGATGTATGTAAGACGCAGCACCAAAGGAATCGAGAAGGAGCTTTTACATCCACGATTCTCTTCCCTGCCTCATGGGTGCCAGAAGCCTAGAACATCTAGGTCCAGAGATATAAATGTATAGAAGGTTGTAAGAACCTCGGATATCAGATCAATAGCACATATCGCTTGGTCAGATCATCGCACGGCTCGTTTGGCACGCTTTCCAAAATTCTTCCCGCGAACCGCTCAAGCGTTGGGGTTTTTTCGACGGACCATAACTGCAGGCTGCGGCTCTGGAAAATCTTCTGGAGGGGAACCTTCTTGGCGTTGGTAACGAGCAGGAGCCTGCGACTGTTTCCCAAAAGGTCTAGGTTTATTGAATGTTTGAGGAAATATAAGCATTCAGCTGCCTAGTTCTTTACCTAATTGCAAAAGCTGCATCCGAGTCCAAGTATGTTGGACAATCTGGAAGCTTGATGATGTGGTCGGGCCCTAAGGTTGGTAGCAGTCTCGGCCCGTTTTCTTCTTCCGATTAAATTGTGCAGAATATAGATGCAGGACGAACCCTGGAATTGCAGTGTGCAACGCTTTGTTTCTCGTGTCCCTGCGAGAGGATGCGCCAATCGGCTGAGAGATATGAGAAGATATTAATCGTCGTAGGGCTCCGTCCAACAATTCGATGTTGTGTGTCCGTTGGTGGCTACCTGCCATCCTAGTCGAGCTGCAGTGAGGCGTATCTGCGATGCGATGTGTGTGACATAAAGATTGGAAGTCATAATATAAAGCCTGTGCAGTTCGCATGCATCTGTTTCTCTAAACGGTATCCGAAAGTTCGCTAAGGTTAAACAGCGGTGTTGGTCTCGCCGAACTGTGGATAGGCGCAGACTGGAAAACGAGACGGAAAGATACAGACAGGCCTTTACTTGCCTCGGTGAGTTCCCTTGTCTTGATCTACACGGGCAGGCGTATCAGCAGAAATAGATGTGTCGTTTTCTAGTGTAGCTGATACCTCGGATATGCGCCGCGTGCGAAGTAGTACCAGCCAGGCCTTCGAAGGATTTCGTTCTCCTACAGTTATTGGCCAGAAACCCAAAGCCCCCTTTTGTCTGTTTCCTCCCCTTCGGAACATCGATGTATTTGGGGGCGGACTCCCTCCTGTGTCCTCGTCTGCCCGGCGATAACGTCGCACAGCATTCAACCACGAACTTCCAGTATCGACAAGCCGACGCGCATAGCAAGGATAATGAACAAAACCAGACTTGAGGTTTTCTGGAAGGATCATTCTCGCACAACATATGCAGAGTCAGCTTCTCAGGGTATAAGCTTGGTTTCGAAGTCTTTGCTTTACCTAATTGATAGTGAGCACAGCGGAACATGACCGCAAGAGAGTGTATGATTAGTAATCCTCGGAATATACCTCATAGCTACCCCGCCGAATGGAGACCCCTTCCACAAACATCAAGTTCGATATCGCACATGAATCAATCGAAATTGTCTGGCTCACTCAGCAACTTTTATGATGTATTCTTCCACTGACGCTGAAGCATCTCGCTGTAATGGCTTGCGCTTCATAGTCGTCATCAGATGTGCATAGCTCAGGTCGTTCCTTTGCACATCACTGAAGCGTCCCACACTTGAACCTCAAGTCGAGTAAGTCGCTCAGACTATGCATATGCTACAGCATCGCGAAGACTCAAAGAGATAGCACTAGCGGCAAAGTAGGCAGGGCATATTCTAGGTATATCATCAGGTTCTAGAAGTGCTATCATGATCGGGCGTTGGCTAATCACAAGCTCCGTCAAGTATAAACAGCCTCTGCGAAATTTCCAGCCGCACGCAACTACACAGGCAGCTATACTACACCCTCTGCTCTATCGATGTACTTCTCGTTGCGCATGTCCTGGAGCTATCAGTTCTGCAAACCTCCTATTGAATGATGCTTCATCTAACATTCCTGATAGCGCATTAAAAAGATGTTCTATCTGTGACTGGGCCTCCAAAGCTTCGTCCTCTTCCTGTTGGTATCTTCTCGTGGGACGGTCTTCCGCTCTAAACTCCTCGATTTCATCTTCATCTATGGAACGAGAAGCGCTGTTGCGCATATACCCATGAATACAGCGATCTTTACCATCGAGATAATGGTAGGACTATTTGGTCATGCAGTTTTGGGTCGTGAATGTGCCGACAACTCGCATTTAGTCATATCCACCAACAAGAAAAGGACCAGGAATGGCGAGATCAACATAACCGATGTGTACGCCGAGGCTATCCGACAGCACCATCCCACCTATTCTCCTGGTTTCATTGCCGACATTCGCCATTGTTGGTTCAGTGCCAAAATTTAGTTTGCTGGAAAGGTTCTGATCGTAGAGCCCGGCGGCTTGTGCGGTACATCTCTCGGTGTATATCGGGGATGACAAACTTACGGATGATCAGAGCCCTCCTGAGAGCAGATCTACTTCTGCTCGTGTATCCCGACGGTGACCGTCACTGCTTGCCATGACCCGTCGGATTCATAAGATTTGGGATACCACTGCAAGGCTCAAGGAGGACTTGCCACCACAAAGCTAACAGTTCAGGCGAGTGTGGTAAGAGAAACTGAAGTCTCATTTTCTTGAGCTCAACTGGTTGTTGCCACCTGGTGGCTAAGAAGATTTAGCATAATGGACGGGAAAGAAAAAGGAAAGAGCTAAGGAAAGGGGGAACCGTATTTACTTTTGACCTGTATATCACCATGCGCCAACTATTTTCCCAGCGGCACGGAATATCTTCGTGGACCCTGAGTGGCGCTAAACCCTATTGTCTCAAACTCTATTTCGAGTCATATCACCACATCTCCTACCACCCCTGCTCATCCCTGGCTTCTGTTTACTTTATTGAAAGACACCCTAGAAGCGATTTACAGTTTGGAATCCCAGCCCTCAACATTCCTTTCAGCCGTTACAACAATGGTCACGCGGGGAGTCTACCCCGGAATTTCCAATTTTTGCAATTTCCCTTTCCCTTTTCGTGCCCTGAGTGAGGGGAGCCGTGAATATCGGCTTAGTTGCTTAACATTCATCTCCAAAGCTTCATGGTGTAACGGGACACGAGAAGTTGTCTAGTACGTCGTGTGACTTGATACCTTATAGATATTTTTCTACATCAGCCTTATTGTATGAAGTATTACACTTCCTAACTTGAGCATATTCTCTAAACATTGTGACTTGAGTAAGTGTCGTGCATATTAATCTATATATACTGTTGTTACAAATCTTTAGAATACAAAAGAAACTATATACCCTGCTTGCTTTTACATGTTCTCCTGAACTTTCGGCGTGTACGTCCCAGACCCTAGCCATGCTAATGTATGATTAAACTCCTAAAACTTAAAATGTAACACTTTCAGTCGTTATTGAGGTTCATTATCCCTCCTCATGCGGTTTATTGTTCCATAACTCCCCCAAATATCCCTTTGAGTGCTCAAATGGTGCGTCCCTGGCATATAGACCCCCTTCGGAGCTCTCATAGCACTTCAGAGGATACCACGGCTCATTCCAAGTAACGTAAGACCGAAATCAAAGCATACGCCGAACCATATATACTCCGTGACTCCCCATCCGTCCTGCCGAGCTTCACCTCTCAAAGGTAAACCACTCCTCATCTAGCGGGCCCTTCGTAACTTGTTCCCGTCCGTGCCCCACTGCATCTCTGTCCGGATACCCCCTACTCTCACCTGCCTCACCCCCATCTTTCCTTACCATCCCCGCCGAACTCCCCGAAGGCGTTATGTTGCCGCCTTCGCCTTCGCCTTCGCCTTCCATCTCCACATCTACATCTTCATCTGAACATGCTTCGATATCATCATGTCTGACTACGACGTCTTTCTTAACGGCTATGCGCAGCGGGATCGAGCCGTCCTCGTTAGGGTTCGATCGCGAGACATGGTGCGGGTCGGTGTAGTTGGACTTGGCTTTCACGGGGAGAACGGATACTTTCGCGATGAGATTGGCCATGGACATCTCGATTTTGAGTTTGACGAGGTAGGCTAGGGGGTGGAATTGCATGTAGCTGTTTGGGAGACATTAGTGAGATGGCTGTAATGGGTGGGTTTTGTGAGAGTGGACTTGATAAAGGAGTGCTTGAACGGGGCAGATTTGTTGTATGCGGAGGGTTGTGGAGAAAAGGATAGAGATTGCGTGTATGAAAGTAACGTAAGAGGGAAGTAAAGGAAGTGTACAATGCAGAGAAGGAAACACCTACACGAACGAATTATTCAAGCTCATCATGCCGATGATCAAGCAATCCATACTCAACGAAAAAAACACCAATACGATATTAAAGGAGATCAGTCTCTTGTACTTGTCCAGCCCATTTGACACAAGTTTCGAATGCACTGTTTTCATGAAATACCAATTCAGCGCGGCATCGACAACTAGATAGATCGATTTCTCGCAACGATCCCAAATATCATTAAGGTGTTCGTATCTGGCGGAGATCTGTAAGCGCGCAGGCACCCAGATGCAGTACACACTAATGTTGATGGCAGTAATCAAGATGGCGACGCCGAATTTTATCTGTTGAACTTTATATACGTGGGGAAGGAGGATCGAGATTCTATTGATGATGATCTGGAGCAGGAATTGGACTTGCAGTGCCCAGAGGGTGACTGAATCATTGAGTCAGTTGGGGTTGGTGTATTCCGAGGGGCTGGAGATACGAACGGATGCTGAAATAGAAGGCAAAGCTGGATGATGTTAGTTAGGCGAAGTGAAAATTGGTAAGGGATATGCTGCTTGACTGACCTAGGTGGAATAAAATCATAGAGATGAAGCCAACATATAATGGCAAAGCTGAAACAGACAAGTATCTCGGCCCAAATCATAATCACATATGGGGAATGGATACCAGTCAGTCCATGTCGGCTTTTTATGTGACCTGTCTGCTTCAATGCCGTCCAGGCTGTCAGCCATCCGAACCCAAGAGTCCATCCCAAGGCTATAGAGGCGATAGCCAAGTCATACTTTGTGCTGACTTCAGGAACATAGTGAGGAGACAATAGCGTAATCATGGTAACAGTTGACGTTGGCGACGCGTTATGGGGTCAGAAGCAAATGCACCGTTCACCCAACACAATTTAAAGGAAGTAAAGTCGCTTGTTTGCAGGACAAGAAAAGATCAGAAAGGAATGGTAATATATCATGAAAAAACCAAGAGTTTCAAACTCTGACAAATAAAGACTCGTCGTTTCGTAAATTTACAATTATGAGCAAGTACACTTATCAATCTCTTGCAAAACTCGAGAGATTTATCAATCCACCACACTGAATGCAAGAGGGTTTCAGTTGTAGCCAATGTCTTACGAAACGAACGTGTGATCCGGTAGCGAGACGGAGGTCTTTGACATCCCTCAAAGCCAACGACTTCGAACAGCAGCAATCAGGTTATGGGAAAACTTTCCCATGAGATCTAAGACATGTCACTGCACAAGTCTCAGTAGATCATGATGTTCTTTTCGTTTGACATCAAGGTTTTCTTTAAGTCAGGGGCGATGCAGGAATACAAGGAGAATTCCAATTAACGTGCCGTGTTGCGAACCCTGGATTCCCAGACAAGAAGTTCTTGTTAAGACATCATCCCAGGTTCAGCTTAGTGTACCCAGAAGAGGATCTTATAAGGTCACACTAGACCAAAAATACCACAGATCGGGGAGATCCCCCAGATACCCGATCTACGTTCTAATGACCTGGATAACGGGATGGACTCCACTAGAAGCCGTAAAATATGCAAAAGAGGAAATTTGGAGTCGCTTGGGACAGTCCCGAATATGCCATTGTTCCGCTTTCCCATGTCTCATTGCTCATCTCCTACAATCTGCGTCCGGTCTCATGACGGTAAAGACCGGATGTATGCTTAGCAAAGAGACCTGAGCCTAAGGTCAGGCTCCGAACCGTGAATCGCGACGTTTACCTTTTTAGCATACTTGAGTCCAGCCTCGTCTGAGCCGGCATTCAAGAGGAGCCATGACCATTTTGAGCTAGAGCCACGGTAGTACAAACGTTCTGAGATTAGTGAGCAGGGCAGGACAGACTCTCGATCCAACAAACCTATACAGCTCAGACGAGATTGGATGATGTGGTTTGTGATATTGAGGTGGGCTTCTGGAGGGTATCCAGGGGCTTCAAGGCTGTTGCGACACGAAAAGTGCGATTGATAAAGCTAGCCCAGAACAGATCGCCACAGGAGGAGTGCATACAAATACGAGCCTGATGTCGTTGGCAAGATTATACTGATTCAGTGCAGGAGCCACTCTAGCAGGAGCCAATCTAGTAGGCGGCCCGCTCCAAATAAGGTTCGACGGATTCTTCACCGACGCACCAGAACCTCAGGGGTTATCCCGCAATATGCTCTTAGGGATGATCCCTATCTCGCTGGAAAGCTCTGGAGTTGGAAAAGATGGGTCATATTATGCCAAGTGGCTTATCGTCCTGCGCTTCCGTCGAAAGAAATTCCTGACCTGATATGTGATTGGATCGCAGGAGAGTCAACACTCTAACAACAAATCTTCTGGAACAAGGTTTTCGTCATAACTTGTAATTCGTAACTTGAATAACTATCCGTGCATTAATATGTGCTATTGTTTTTTCAATATGATCTCCCCCTATGAATAAAAGGTTAGATTTTTAGGTGGCAAGACGCAGAAAAAGTTAACCTTATTCATGGGGAGGGATAGTATCATGGGGAGGGATAGTATCATGGGGAGGGATGGTATCATGGGGATGGATAATACTATCCCCTCCCATGAATAAAAGGTTAGATTTTTAGGTGGCAAGACGCAGAAAAAGTTAACCTTATTCATGGGGAGGGATAGTATCATGGGGAGGGATAGTATCATGGGGAGGGATAGTATCATGGGGAGGGATGGTATCATGGGGAGGGATAATACTATCCCCTCCCATGAATAAAGGTTAAATTTTTAGGTGGCAAGACGCAGAAA
>LNKV01000086.1:0-42123 GCA_001465935.1 Clarireedia homoeocarpa
AGTCTCAGACTCACACAGGTCGTTAAAATGAATCAAAAAAAAAAAAAAATATATATATTACTTTCTGCTATTATTTGCAATCATTAATACAAGTACTTCTTCAGACTCCCATTATATTCCCGGGAGCGTCTACTAGTAGATTGGCAAATGAAAGTATTTCTGTGATTAATTAGGGGAGTTAAATGAAGTCGAATCGGGTCTGCCAACTTACTAACGATTCCTCGAATTTCTCTCTCCCAAAACCGTCCCTAGCAAGAGCTGCTTTTTTCATTTGCTTGTTTAGCACATTACTCTGCTGCTGCATTAGACCCAAAGGGTATAAAGAGGGGAGGAAGTGGAGGGAGAAGAAGTACAGATTCAATTGTGTTTTCCACGATGTATCGGATAGCAGTAACCTGCTTCGTTTGACCTATTCGTTGCGCTCTAGCCATTGCCTGCAGTTCAATAAAGGGATTCCATTGAGGCTCGAGAATGTATATACGAGTTGCGACAGCGAGATTCAGACTGATAAAGGCGTAGCTTTAGCATTGAAAACCACAAGGGAATTGAAGAGCGCAACGCTTACCCTACAGCGCCTGTGCCTAACGTCATAAGAAGTATATTGGGTCCTTTCGGAGATCGGAATTCGTCAAGTACCTTGAGTCTTATTTTCAAACCCAAACCACCATGTATGATGCTGTAATGTAGACCGGTGGATTTCAACAAGACTGCTGCAAGGTCTAAAGTCTTCTTCCATGATGAAAAGACAATACTGCCACCATGTCAGCCACAGAAAAGAAACCTGATGGATAAGTGTACTCACCACTTACTCCCCATATCACTCTGGAGGTCTCTCTGAAGTGCTAAAAGTTTCGATGGAAACTCCGTAACAGGTTGCTGACTGTATGTGCTTTCTGGAGGCAAAGCTAACATACTATCTTCAGATGGTCGTACTGGCGCATGACCCTTGTAACAAAGCAGACAACCTTTTCTTGGTGTATAGCATTGGGGATGACAACCGTGGCAAACTAAGTGTTTACAATTGGCCATAAATATTCCCCCACTAGCCTCATCAATAGAGAAGATGCACACAGCACAGTGGGCGCAAAGATTCATATCGCGCGACTGGAGGAGCGTGAATAATTCATCGTCAGACTCCAGGATTCCCGTGGCAGCTTTTCTTAATCCATTGTTACAGAATAATCTCAGTTCGTGGATCGAATGAAGAACAGTAGCGGACACTCTGGACCTGTAACCACTGACCGCTATTTGAACATATTCTCCGAAACGCTGGAAGAGTTCATTGTATTCGAATCGCTCACGGTCTGAAAGTCGTACTAGCCTATTTTCTGGAACAGCATTCGGTAATCCTATGATATCTTTTGTTCTCCGGAGACAAACGGCCTGAAGAAGCGTCTGCAGATTTTGATACCTCAATTTTGTTTTCGAAGTCGTAGGGACAATGATATATGTGCGGAATGTCTGAGGCTTGTCTAGAATCGGTACCTTGAGAAATGAGATCAGAGCTCCCAGATCTTCAAGATTGTTCTGGATAGGGGTTCCCGTAAGGCACCAACGATGTTGTGCAGTAAGTCTATCAACGGCTTGAAATTGCTTGGTGGAACGATTGCGGATTTCGTGGGCTACACGTTCTCATTAATAATAGGAGAGCTATTGAGTGAAGAGCAAGTTTCACCTTCGTCAAGAACAATGCGGAAATAATGAATATTCGCAAGTGGAGAGGTTCCACGCATGAGGTCCTGTGCGATCGTTGCGAATGTAGTGAACACTATGTCGCTTTCAAAGTGACGCTTCATCTCGTTTTCTTTATGGCGTTCGGAACCTAGATGTTTGTGAAATGTGATGCCACCGGAATATGTGTGCCTGCATTTGTTAATTGGTCTGGTACAACAAATCCAGTTCTGGGGTGTTGAATGACTCACGTTCGGATTTCAGTGATCCAGTTATCTATCAAAACTGCATACAATTAGCGTCATGGGAAGTATAATTTTCTGGTTATGAGTGGTTGTTTACGGGTAGAAGGCGCCAATACTAGTGTTGCCCGAGACGCATGCTGACACTTCGATGAAGCTGCCAGGTCTTTAGCATAATTGGCCACGAAATCCGTGGCATTCTTCATAGAGCTTGCAATGGCGGATAAGACTACTAGTGTCTTCCCTAGTCCCATATCGTCCGCAATAATGCCGCCTTTGGTCTCTTGGGCCATCTCACGTCGGGGTCGTTTTGCTGCCGTCAAGACATGTCGAAAGCTGTTTACCATCAATTTCTTCAAAAATCAAGCAGGGAATATATTACCAGATCTCCTCGCCCATAGCCTGGCACTCCTTCCAAAGACTCAATGAAGCTGGCATTTCACTACTTTCCCTTTGTCGAATGAAGTCGATTGCTTTCATTTGATGTCTGGAAAGGCTATTAGCGTGCAAGAATGAAACCCATAAATACCACGTGCGTACGGTAAAAGTTTAGCTTTGATTCGGTTCTGATCAGTGCTGATCTCTTGCAGAATATTGTTATGTGACAGAGAATCAAGGATAGAATCTACTATCTCAGTTGTGTTTCTTTGGCGCTCTGGGTCTGTTTTTTCCTGCTCTATCACCGAGCCAAAACTGATTGGATTGAACGCGGATGTGTCTGAAACGGTATGTAAAGTTTCTTCTTGTCTTTCTTCGACCCCTCGAATTTCAAGGAGCTGAGGATTATGATATGGCTCCTCGTCTAGACCGTAGGTGGGATCTTGTAGAAAGACCCCGGTCTGAGACAGAATGTCACCAATTTGATCAGCATGGTGTTTAAAACTATATACATTAACCTCAACGTCAAAAAGTCTTGCAGGACCAGCTCGATGATTGCTCTGTACCGGGAAGAGAGACTCCCAATCAGATTTGGAAAGATAAGCCCGGAATATCACACCGAAAGGCGTAAGTCGCCGAACTTCACTGCAGAAGTTTTTGTTTAGGCGTGCAAATTTCTGGCCTGAGTACAGCAGCTCGAAGTAATCACCCACGAGCGAGACATCGAAGAGGATATATTGACCAGATGAGTAGAATTGGTCATGGTGAGGAGCTCTGTCGTTCGAAGACCGTAACTGTGCTTTTACATTGACGATCGAAAGATAGTGAGCAATTACAGGTGGTTAGAGTGTGGGTATATGATGACTTACTGATCCTAGCAAGTGCAAGGCTCCAGTAGGTATAGTAGTCGAGGGGGACGAAGGGTTGTCAACTGAAGATTCCAGATTATCGATCCCGAAAGGCCAGGGGCGCTTCTGGGAACTGCTGGTAGTATTGAAAGAAATATCGCTGAAATCTCTCATGAAGTCAGGGATATAGTCAAGTGTCGTGATATCGTTTTCTTGGAGCTGTTGTCCTTCCATGATTGACGAATTTTAGAGATTTCTTACAGCCGCATCTGTCTCTTTAAAGTGGCATGAAATCTCGGTGAGAAGACGCACCAATTAGGTTCGAAAACTTATCCGAAAATGCATACACAGCCCCAAAGAGCCGCAGCTGATCGAATACATAAATATTTTGTAACGGACGCCCAGTGCCGCAGACTCATTTCCACCCAACAACATAACCACAACAACAAACAACATTCCAATCAATCCTGGGCGGATCCAAGGCACAATGATTGTACAGGTCATTGAAAGTCGATACACTGTAGACTATGGGATTTTGAAATCATACCTTGAGGGATTATTCAAGGATGGAAATTTTGAGATTGTCGTAAGCAGCCCGCATTACGAAGCAATTTAGCCGTTATTAACCAAAAACAGCTGCCGGATGAAGGAGAGAAATGGAAAGTCCAAGTCCCACGCGAATTGATTCGAGTAAGTGCATCAACCGAGATACCGACGATGAATATTAACAACCGAATCGCTAATTGATAGACTTTAACAACAATAGGATGAGCTTGTAGAGATTCAGAGACAATTTAGACAAGCGATTTGAATACTTCGGTCAAGCACACAGATCAGGGACACTTACTACTGTATACATGGTATTTTGGATAAATATTTGTAGTCTCTGTTCTTATACTAAATATTTATCAATTAATTAGTACTAAATAAAATCTTTTCTATATTATTTAATTAATTAGAATTTAGATCATAGAGCGATAAAGACTGTAATTATTTATTCTAAATACCAAGTATTCCTTCTTAACCTTAACCCTGAATTCGAACCTCAAACAATTTGGTATCTCCACATAAATTTTTGAATTCCAAACTTCTTGTTGACTGTCAACTGCGGAGACTGTCATCTGCGCCCTATCGTTGCCTAAAACTAGGCTGCGAAATGGGCATAATACACTGGCTACTTGAGTAATATCACATGATGTACTGGCTGCTTTGAGCCTTGTCCTCAACACGGTGCCTAAAACGCCCACAACTCCGGCCAAGAATGCCCGATGGCAAGTCTTTAATTGCTCTTAACCTCATTGTGATGCCAGTTCACAGGAGAAAAGATGTCTGATTGCAAAGTCGATTTATATGCGGGATGGGAAAATTACCCTCGGAACCTTCATCTTTCATCGCACGATGTGGATGCTTCACGGGTTGATGATCGGATCAGCCAGCTCGCAAAAGATCTCTTTGTGGATAAGGAGGCTTCAAACTTCAGGTTTCTGGAGCTCAATACCCCAGGGCAAGGTTGTTATTCATCTATCCAACTCCCAGTGGCGGCTGCTGACGTCTGCTTAGACGGCTTGAGAGACAACGCGTTGGTCCGCATACAGACGACAGAGGACTTGAGCGCAGTTCTCCGGCGCTCACAGGATACATCAATATTGTAAGCTCAGTGGTCTAGCCGAGCAACTACAGCTGATCAACTTGTAGTTTCCTCGATCAAAGCCATACATGGAGCCGTCTTCAGATATGCGAAGAGCACTTCCGAAAACTGTGTACCTGCCTCGAGGTGCACCCAGATTTCCTTGCTATAGTTTACTTGTTCTGTGAGAAGGTTCGCCCGGTAGAAGAGAGCTTCAGCCATTTTTTAATTAATTACTCCAACCAGCAAGATCCTGGGTTGATGAGCCAAGGCTTTGATTATAGTATGCTCCCATTTTTGTCATCCATAACTTATGATCTGATCCAAGTAGGCATTGGTTACAACATAAAATATGTGTCCCGACACGGTCGAAAATTCCCCAAGGACCCCTTCTCAATCAGAGAAGTGGGGGTGTATCAACGATTTTCTTCTAGAAGTCAGACAAATAGTTGGGTAATCTTACAGGCGCCTGTCCCACTTCAAGATCGATTGCGACGAGCTTTGGGGAACAGTAACGATACAGCACCAGGGCAACAATTTCAACTGCATCCAATGATTCTTCTGTGCGTATCTGAAGACTGGAGGGACTATTTATCTTATCTCGAAGAGGAGTTCTCATTGCTGGTAAGTCTATCGGTGTACGCCTCGGTTTCGTGGAGGTACTAAGTGTAATTAGGTTGATAGAGGGTTCTATACCAATATCAAAGGTCCTCAGTTCGAAGGGGATTTAGAAGCAGACTACTCAGATATTCGGAAATTGCAAATACTGACAGACAAACTACGAAGATTGCGGCACATCCTCGGTCTCAACATTCGACTTGGTCGCCAGATGAAGCATTCACTAGAGCAATTACAGAGACAAAAACCGGCAAGTTTGCTTATTTGCTCTCTTCATATTAGCAATAAGCTCGAAGAATTCATATATGACCAGCAGACAAGCTCAGACAGAATCAGCAACCTTTTAGAGCGATCTACTGGGATAGGCCAGCTAGTGAGTCTTCTTTCAATCTACGAAGTCCGTCTAACAAGTTATCACTAGGTGCAAAGCATTCTCGAGATTCGAGCGGTAGAAGCAGGAAAAATAATGAATTTCGAGATGAAGAAGCTCACCGAGCAAGGAATCGAGGAGAATAAGCTTGTCAAGAGGCTCACCCAACAGACGACACGCGACACAAAGACTATGAAGATTATTGCTTTAGTGTCCGCCATATTCATACCCGCAACATTTATGGCAGTACGTCAAAACGATGACAAATTATGAGCCTATAGCTGATCTCGCCGCAGACATTATTTGGTTCAAACTTCTTTATCTACTCTGAAGATCAAAACAAGTTGACCGTAGCTTCTAACTTCTGGGTCTACATTGTTTTCACTGCTGGCCTTTCGGGCACGGCCATAACAACGTGGATTCTTTGGAAACAATGGAAGGTTAAGAGACGTGAGGCAAATGATTTAGAATCGCAATAAACGCGGTAATCGGTATAACTTTCGAAAATCTACTTAGTATTTGGGATAAATAATTATAGTCTCTGTTGCTCTACTGTACGACATAAATTCTAGCTAATCAAGTTCGTTGATGCGATATCTTAGGGATGCTATGTGAAGTCGACGTCGTTCAAGCAGAATGTGGGGATGTGGGATTTGCCCTGGGAAAATATGACGGCTCAGCTGTACTCGGCGAATCTAAGTAGTTGACAATAAAAAATCGTGGAAAATCTGGGGTCGAGATAGCGAGAAAGAGATCATTGGCTATTAGTAGTAAAGTTGAAAAGCTATATAAAACCTGAAACCCCGATATACCCGGGAGACAAAATCCTTCGATTTTTAGTAGTTAAATCCCCTTGCTTGTACCCACCAAATAATATTCTTGGGCGTGTATAGTATTCCTTGTCGCCATTTCAGAAATGATACTAAAAACACTGCATAATCCCCGACGATTGTCTGTTGGCCAGTCGAATGAATAGCAAAGCAACGAGTTCCTGATTTCAAGAAAAAAATTCATGAAGTGTCTCAAAATACTCAGCCCTAGCTGAGCCGTGATCTACTACAACCTAATAATATAAGTTTTCCTAATCAACCGCGGACTTACCTTATACACACTATATTGGAATATAAGTATCTAAATCGTAACACTTCTTTATTATCCCCTCATTAAAAATAAGGTGGAGAGGGCGCTTCTGGTAGTTAAGGGGATAATAATTGACAGTGATATTACTAAGTATCCAATCTGGGTAGGTGCACTAGAGTAAAATTATATTATTGCTTGTAGTAGATCACGGCTCAGCGTTGCGCGGACCAGCTGTTCATCGTAGTTACAGTCGACAATTAAATTCGTGGAAAATCTGGGCTCGACATAGCGAGGAAGAGGTTATTGGCTATTGGTAGTGAACTTGAAACGCTACATAAAACCTTAACTTCTGATATACCTAGGAGACAAAATCCTTCGATTTTGAGTGGTTAAATCCCTTTGCTTGTACCCACTAAATAATATCCTTGGGCGTACATAGTATTCCTTGTCGCCACGTCAGAAATGATGCCCAAAAATACTACATGCCCCCGACGATTGTCTGTTGGCCAATCGAATGAACGGCAGAGCAACGAGTTCTTGATTTCAAGAAAAAACGGAAAAGTGGCTTGAGGAATAACTTGTAGGCTAGATTCAATGCTGAGCCGTGATCTACTACAACCCAATAATATAGGTTTTACTAATCGACCGCGGACCTACCCTTACACTAAGTATATACTACACTGGAATATAATTTCATTATAGTACATCCACCCAAATTGAATGCTTAGTAATGTAACTTTTCATTCATAGTATAGTTGTTATATCCAAGATAATAAGATTTGAAGAAATACTAGTCAAGATGCTGATAGGGAGATGGAGACGCAATGGGAGCTCCGGGGGGAAATTATTTATGGTGTGGTGGTTGCTGAGCCGCAAACCCCTTCTTACAGCTGGAAGAGAAGAGACGAGAGCAATGCCTTACCCTCGAACACAGGGCGTGTGATTTATTCACTAGGCAGGCAAGTGGCCCGACCTACCGAAAAAAGCCTTATCTGTAAAAGTGAGGCGTGCGAGGGGGGGAGGTAGTGCGGGGAAAACGGCTATAGCTGTAAGGGACTATTTATTTAGGGTGTGAAGGAATTTCATTTGGCCAATAATATAAAAGTTAACAAGTCGGCTCTAGGGTTTTCGTGGATATTTCATACACACAATTGCCCATTAGGTGCTTTTGTGGTTTTGATCTGCTAAGCCGTAAATTTCTAATAAGCCAATAATTTACTTCGTTAAAGCTTCTGCTTGTCGGTTTAAGGCTGAGTAGAAAATTTTTCCCTGTAATTTTCCTATAATATAGTCAAGATGTGGTGGGGCGGCTGGAGAGGTAGCTGGCACTGCCTCTCTGGTGAGCACCTGCTGTGTATACTCTTCTCACGACCGGAGTCGAGGAAGATAGTTTGTGCTGGTAGGTTCGAATCCTACGGCTGCCAACCCATCATGCTCACGATAACAGCGTGGCTAGTAGGACGATGGATTTGCAAGTAGTGACAGCAACCTCGGAAGCGACTGCGACTCGATCTCGGATTATCCTTAGGGCCTGACAGTTCACGCGCGGCTCCGGTCATAGTGGCAGATGGGATTGTGCTGGGGAGCGATCACGGGCGGTGATCAGCATACTTAGTAGGAGGAAGGTGGCTGCAGTGAAACGTTCTTGCAAGCCGGTAGCAACTCCTCAGGGCTTTCCTGCCTCAACACAGCCTCAATTGGACCCCCCAGATCTCAGATACGGTAACATTATACACAGTACAACACAACAAACACACAGCACATACAATTCTGTGGACCTGGGAGAGCATCACCACTTTCTGCAACTGCAGTCCTGCCTGGCAGATACCGTGTATGAATAAATCAATCAATCAATCAATCAAGATATGGTGGTAAAGCGTTATACTGATAAGCTTCGCATGGGGAACAAAGGCAACAGAGTATTTGGGGCGAATGATGGTTGTCAAAGAACAGTATTCTGAAATTCGTAGAACTATTACGAGAATTCCATTTCCATGTTGGGCCCTCCAAATGCAAAATACGTGAATTTGGTGTTCAGTAATTGGCAGCTTGCGGAGCGTTACCCGATAACAGAGAGTTTGAGTAAGGCCTGAGCCGACAAAAGTAATCTCCAGTACCAATAGGGAGTTCGTACTGCTTGTTCCCCAGGCATTAATTAATTTTTCTGCCGCCGGAACCAGATTATTTGAAATCCCGGCGGTGAACGTAAGCTACCCACAATTGCACCGCAATTCCCTAGTTTAGTACGTGAAGGAATTTCATTTGGCCAATAATATAAAAGTTAACAAGTCGGCTCTAGGGTTTTCTGGTCTTGCAAGTATACGTATTTCTTGGCCTGCTAAGCCGTAAATTTATTAAATCGAGAAATTGAGATTAGAATATAGATTTTAGTTGTTAAATAAATAAAATTTTCAAGTATTCCAATAATTCACAGCTTTGTGGTGCCATAAATCTTTGGATGTATATATTTTAATTGTAAAGACGTCAGGCACATGTTCTATTAATACCGTCGCTGTTCCGAATCCCAATCTCCAGTTTCAGTAAAATATTTCTGGTTGTTCTTGCTTGAAGTCCTATTTAGAATCCGAAATCCGAAATCCGAAATTCGTATTCTGTAACGCCTTGACACCCTTCCAACTCTGCGGCGAGCTGGCCAACAGCGATTCCGCTGGCTACGACATCGAGTATCTCGGCCATAATCAGGCACCGTTATGCATACAAAATAGTCAGAACCGGAAAGCAACACGGGCAAAAAAGATCTACTTCGTGTATTATGAGGCCCGTCGCTCGGGCCACCGGCCAGGGCATCATCTGATTGGCTCTCAAAATGGCACATTGCTGATTGGCGGAGAGCTAAGGGGACCTTGAACCGTGTTATGCTTAGTGTTCTTTTTTAGTTCGGATGTTCACTCTCGCGTGCTGCGATTCGATTTCTTGTAAGCTTGTTTGTTGATCGGGAGGGGCTGGACGGGCATATTTGAAGGATTTTGTTCCTCCAAGAAGCGTTCCAACAAGCTGGCCCCAGGCCGTGTTGAATATGCCGCCTGAATCTCATCGAGAGTGAAGTGGCGATCGCAACCAAGTGGAAAGGCACTTTCGGGTTGCTGACCGGGATAGTCGGGATTTTCGACAGTAGTTGGGGGGCCGAACTCATATTCCGAGGCCCAGGCGCCGATATTAGTAAGGTCTAGCTCGATCTCCCCCGGGATTTTCTGTTTGTGCCTGTGAAGTGTCAGTAAAGTGTCGACTTGGAAGCCATCGTTTATACATACACTTTCGTGTCACCTGAGTTCGACGACATCATCGGAAGTGGTGTAACAACATCACGGCGGATCTTCGTTTGGCGAACGTGGGACACCATTGTATACTGTATGTTTTGATTGTTTCGTCTTGCTTGCAATGTATTTATTTTGGATGGACTTCAGTCTGTATTTAACCACAACCATCTTCACTCTGAGCTGCTACAATATTCCACCATTTCTCCGTTCCCGACTCCCCTAAATAGCAATCGTGAGGGATACTTCACCATTTCTCAGCTCCCGATTCCCTAAAAGGGGAATCGTGAGGCTCTCATATTCGAAGTCAAACGCGCATTAGAATTGGGCATCATCTTTGTGTCACAAGCTTGCAGGCGCTTCCCGCATTTAAACAGTGGTTTGACGCGTATACGACGAAATTAATTCTCCCTCCGATTACCCAAATGGTCATCGTGCCATTTCCAGCCAAGCCGGGTTATCAAGATTGGCAGGCTTCTGAGTGGTTGGTTAAGCACATTCTGACTCGAGAATTGGATGATTTTCTACTTGGCTGCGGCACAGTGAGATGGGTGTACCGTGAGGAAGCGGGGGGAAGCAGGCATTCACGAGCTAAACGGCGGAAGCACCTCGCACGAACAGTTGATCTTTGCACGCCAACATCTGTAAGGTTTGTTATCTATTCGGTTTTCTTCTCCAAGCAATACTCATACAATGTCTCTTCTTCTCCCTTAGCTTGAATCTTCAGAATGCCTACGAGTCCATAGCCCAAATGCTCGTACAATGATTTGCCCATTGGGCTGCCGATAACAGTCAACATCCAGTGCTTTTCAGTAGCTTCTTTGAGGCCCCAGTGGCATAGCATTGTGCCAGCCCCTTGTCGTCGAAAATCAGGGTGTGTGGTCAACAGCCACAAATGGATTTGGTGCTTTCCGTACTTTGCGAAATGCCGTTCAAATCCCTCTTCCACAACACTGGCCCAGACTTCCATGTGCACGGGATTTGCATCCTTCCGCTTATTGATCCCATTATCTGGCTAGGTTGGTGTCAAAGTCAAGGGACACAAAAGGTCGGAAATGATAACGTACCTCCACCGGTAGAAATGGTCTCAACAGTAATGTCCCAAACGCTGACTGCAACAGGGTTATACTTCCAATTCCAACTATCTAAATTGTAATATTTCTTTATTATCCCCTTACTAAAAATAAAGTAGAGAGGGCGTTTCTGGTAGTAAAGAGGATAATAATTGACTATAATATTACTAAGTATCTAATCTAAGTAAGTGTACTATAGTAAAATTATATATTCTAATGTAGTATAAAGAGTAGGTCCGTAGTCGATTAGTAAAACCTATGTTATTGGTTATAATATAGTAGATCACGGCTCAGTCTATGCACAGTCTATGCACACAAAGTGGCAGAGCTTGTTTCTTTTTTTTTTTGAAATCAGGAAGTCGTTGCTCTGCCGTTTATTCGATTGGCCAACAGACAATCGTCGGAAGCTTAAAAAAGCCTTATCCGTAAAAGTGGGGCGTGGGAGGGGGAGAGGTGGTAAGGGGAAAACAGCTATAGATAAGGGACTATTTAGTATATGAAGGAATTTCATTTGGCCAATAATATAAAAGTTAACAAGTCGGCTCTAGGGTTTTTGTGGTTTTCGTAGGTCTTATGCGAATTTTGTAAAATTTGAGGCTCTTACGATACTGATCTGCTGAGCCGTAAATTTCTAATAAGCTAATAATTTACTTTGTAAGGATTTATATTAAATCGAAAAATTAAGATTCGAATATTAGATTTTAGTTATTAAATAAATAAAACTTTCAAGTATTTGGTGCCCTAGATTTTTGGATATATATATTTTTAATTGTAAGGAGAATTGTAGGTTATTATTGGGTGACTCGGTTGGTAGATTAGTGCCTAAGGCAACTATATCGGAATTTGTTGGTCTTATCGCCTTAGGTATAAAAGATCAAAGAGATAGGATCAACTCCAGCTTATCATACATATCGTCTTCAATAACTCGAGGTATAACATCTGCTATTACTGTATCATGAAAATCAACACTCTCTTTATATAACACCTACCGAAAGCCTTGTTGGGGGTCCTCTAACACTATCACCGATGGACGAGACGACGACTGACATAGTAGCCCGTGTCCTATAAATATAGCGACTACTCCGAACCCTGGACTAGCTATATATTGGATTTAAAGGATTACAAGAAATTGTTACGACTTCTCCAGAGCGATAAGTCTCTTTGGAAGTTTGTAGAAGACAAGCTTCGGTATAAATCACCACTGGCAGGTCCTATATAAGGCAGATAGTTAGCTAACATTAATACTTTATAGATACGATTATTTTGCTTCTTTCAAACAATTTGTCCTTCGAAGGCCTTTATACCAACATCATTTCTTCATAAACAGAGTTCTTGATAATATTAAACACCAAATAAACTATATCGCATCCGGCTGAACTCATGCAGCTGCATTTGCACATGAAATATATCATTATGGCTCAGCGACCCTGAAATTTCCAGATTCAAAAATACAGCGAATACTCTCCTGATACGCACTTGGGACATATACAGGCGCTATACCCAGGGGTTATTATCGAGGTGTCGTTCTCGCAGAAGAAAAAGGATCTACCACGATTAGCTGATACTTATATTCTTGGATCAGAAGGTAATATACGTGTTGTAGTTGGATTAGATATGGAATAGCAGGGAAGCAAAAAAGTCACTTTATCTATCTGGCGACCGAAAATTGCGAGCAACGATACTGGGGAAATGGATACTTTTGATATTTGAAGATCTGAAGCTAGAGTCCGGGTAGGTACTTCTAGGTACTATACATTAATGTAGTTCAACCTGCTTCATCGTGTAACATTACGATCACCTACAAACGAAGTCTCCATGGTTAGTATCAATTATATCGAAGCACCTTCAACGTTTCCTTTTCTTTGATTTAATGCTTTATTCAAACTATATGACTCTATTTCATTTCAGTATCTTCGTGGGCATTGTTTTCATTACAACGGTGCGCAGCTCAACATAAACGTGCCGTAGAAGGCAGTCGAAAAACAATGAAACTCTGTCCTCAAAAGTCATACAATGCAGCCCGCACAACAATAAAAGCGACTGTTTTAGGCACTGTTAAAGTTATGAGTTATGAGGACGTTGCTGAGGTACAAGGAAAACGTGATGTAAAAGTTTGAGCGGAAGCCTGATTATTGTCAAGTATAGGAGACTACAACCCTGATGCTCAATTTGGGAAAACGACGCGGAACTGATCAGCAAGTAGCTAAGCCTTACATCGAGCTCCTTCCAGCATTCCTCTCGCGACTTCCAACAAAGGGAACTATACGAAAGTTTAACCATGGATCAGAGATTCCCATTTCTTTAGCCGCACGGTCAAACTTCGTAAACTTGTGGTCGCTGTAGTGGTCCATCCTCGCATTGCGGAAACACTTGAAGCAGTAGTCAAAATCGTAGCAAGTGCGACACTGGTACCGTGGACCGTAAATTTGCTGCCGAAATATGTATTAGCCCGTGCCGTCTTTCATTAGAGGTCAAATTGAAAACGAGAGTTCTCAAACCGCTGGAATGTTTCCACTTACACAAAAGCATCCGTCGCAATGGTATGAATCCTTGACCTCCCGAGTTTCTGCTTGTGGCACAGGAAGTACCTCTTCCTCATCGTCGGGCAATTTTGAGAAATTCGAGGCCGTTGAGAAAGGTCCTTCGGCTGAATCGCTTTTCAATCCTAAAAGCTGTTCAACATCGTCCCATTTGTCTTGCTTTCTCGTATGGTACTGAAGGGTGTGGATTGGCTTCCAACCCCTGTGGCTACGTAGAGACTTGTTGGCATTCTTTTTAAGAAGCAATTTCACAATTGTCGCTCTATCTCCCTTGCCCCGAGCGGCCCAGTGGAGGGCAGACCAGCCGTCGCAGTCCACATCATGTACACAACTAGGCCACTCTTCTAGAATTTTTTTGGCGACATTGACCGCACAGTTAGCGGCGGCAAAGTGAAGAGCATGTCGGCCCTGATAATCTCTTTGCAACAACAATGTATTTTTTGGATCCAAAATATCGGGGAGGCTATAGCAGCTCAATGCATCTGGTGGGTTCCAGTGATTGTACATTGCAGCGTAATGGACTGGAAAGCACCCGCCAGCATTGCGAATCTCTGGTTTAAACGCATGAGTTGCTTGCAGAAGGCACATTATGATGTCTAGCCTAAGTGCATCTACTGCGGCGTGAAGAGCGGTGCCGAACTTTTCAGTGAGTTTCGTGAGCTTGGGCTGGTGGAGAAGGATCAGCTCCACCATTTCCTCCGATCCAGACTGTGTAGCTGCGTGGAGAGCGGTTCCGCAGTAACCCCCTTCCACGTCAACTAAGCTGTGATCTTTTTCGAGAAGGTATGCTGCAGTTTTCAAGTAACAAGTCTTTTTATCATCAGACAGCGATCTACCAGCTAAAATGGCGACCGCGTGGAGTGGTGGTCCTAGTGTCTTGCTGCCCAGCTTTGGATCCGCGCCTGCAAGCACGAGGAGTTTGACAATCTGGAATGACGCCTCGGTACCCTTACTTGCGGCAAGAGCCAGGAAAGTATTGCCTTCTGCGTCCGTTTTGTTGAGTTTGGATGTGTCTGAGCGGGATAGCATCTCAACAGCTTTAATATTCTCTTGCGTTACGGCGTAGTGTAGCAATGACACATGGTCAGGTCCAAGATCGGGGTCTAAGTCGTATTGGAGTAAAACTTCCAGCTTCTTCATCTTACTAATATCTTTACTATCGATAAGATCTCTGAGCGATGGTTGCGATACTAGCGGTGCTTTGTCGTTGGATCTTTGAGACTTGTCATGGAGATGTTGAATGACCACCTGAAAGGCATCGCAGCTAAAATTTGATGCAGCAAGATCTGCGAATGTGCTATATGTTGCAGCATACAATGCTGGAACTTTTAAAGGAGACCCCGCCTCGAGAAGTGTCCGTACACAGCCGGGAGACTCTGCAGCACAGTACAGCGGCGTAAAGCCGTCAGCATTTTCAATGGCCATGTCGGAACCCGCTTCAACCAACATACGTAAACTATCCAAGGAATTCCGCTTTGCTGCATCGTGCAGAGGAGTCCCTCCGGAGCTATCTAGAACGTCTAGAGTAGGCTGACGCTTAAGGATTGATGCCATGGCGCGTGGATAGATGCCCCAGGCTGTCAAGTGCAAAGCTGAATTTTGGTGCTTGTCTTGCGTATCTGGATTTGCTCCGGCCCGCAACATCTTCTCAACAAGTTCATGCTTTCCATAGATCGCTGCGGACATGAAAGCCTTGTCAATCAAGGGGGGAGAGTAGTGTGGAAGGAGTATAGCGGCCACCACGGCCTTGTCATAGACGCATGCCACATCGAGGGCTGTTCGATGATAGTAATTCTCAGTGTCGTTCTGTGCATTCTTCTCCAAAAGTCTTCTCACAAGTTTGACACAGCCCATGCCCGCTGCCAAGTGAAGTGCCGTGTTTCCAATGTTGTCAATACAATTTAGGGTAGATAGTTCATTACGACGGTCAAGCTCGTCGATGAGCATCTCACCAACTTCCTCATATCCGAAGTCACAGGCATGGTGTAACGCATTTCTTCCCATGTTCCCTAGTGTTTGGATGTTGATATTCGCTTTTTTCTTGAGTAGGGCCTTGACAATTGTCGGGTAGTTCCAATATGCCGCCAGGTTCAAAGCTGTCGTGCCCTCAGAAGTTTGACTGTTAAACTTAGATTTTTCTAGAGATGTTACAGCGAGAATCTTAGACGATGAGTTCCCATTCTCTAAAAGTGTAGCTGATTGCTCTGTCACATTTTGACTGGTCTCAGTCTCAGTCTCACCTCTTCTGGCATTCAGAGGACCATAGTCCAGAGCACTCTGTCCAGTATCTTCTCCTATCTCATCTCCAAAGTTGCTCGTCGAGTCAGACTCGAGGTTCCCCAAGGGTCCAGTAACAACTGGGTCTATTTTCACTAAGGACACAATCTTTTGAGAATCTGGTGGCAGTGGATTGCTTTCTGTGAATTTGTCTCGATTCTCACCAGGTGGATTGCTTTCCGTGGATTTGTCTCGATCCTCACCAGCTGAATGGTCTGGAAGTGGTGGGATTGATTTGGATGCAATGGTTGGTGTATCAAGCGGACTTTGTTCGCATGCCGAATCTGCTGCCGAGACCAATTCATCTCTTTGGTCTGAACTCACCACTTCCCGACTTTTGCCTGACGATTGAGAAATGTCCCTCACCATCTCAGCTGAACCTCCGCGCTCATCTAATGTTAGCGGGCTCGACTCTTCCCTGGCTTGGCGAACGAGAGTAAGAGCAATGTCCGGATAACCGTTGCGAATGGCCAAATGTAGCGCGAGATTTCCCCCTTTATCCGTATCCCATAGTGAAACACTACGGCGAAGGATACAGTCGACTATATCAATGTATCCTCTGGCAGAAGCCTCGTGCAGTGGTGTCCTACCTTCGTCATTTTGTTTTGACGTGTCTGCGCCGGCGTGAATGAGGTGCGACGCTACTGTGAAATGCCCTCTCTGAGCGGCAAGAAGAAGCGGTGTCGAGCTGTCGGCGTCCCCTTCGTCTAGGAGAAAAGACCTTTGTTCATCTTCGATCAAGTCTAGGAACGAAAGCATGAACCCATGATTCCCAGAAAGGGCCGCCCAGTGAATCGGATTGCTTCCATTATATCTAGGTACGCTATTAAGGTCTCTGGTATTGTTGAAAATGCTGCGCAATGAAACGCCAGTCGCAGACGAGTGGCAAATTGTGTGGAGTAAGGGGGGACAGAATTGGTCGTACTTGATGGATTTGCTGAAATTCTCCTGCAGAGCTCCTACCAGCTTCGTATTTCCGGCGAGAACTGCGTTCTCCATGATCTTGTTGGCATTTTGATCGACGAAGTTTTTCACCTTTGGTATAAGACTACAAAGGGCATCGTCGGTTCCTAAGCGAAAAATTCGGTGCAGCGTCGAACGGCCGTAGAGCTCTCCCAAATTTACCAGCTTCAAGAGCGCATCCTTCTCATCTAGCTGAGCCAAGACGATTGCAATTACTAACCATGCCGACTCCTTACTGGAAGCAGGAGTCTTTGCTGCATGCATAGCAACATTCGCAGCTTGGAGTATTGTAATTCCCAAGAGCTCTGCGATGTAGTGCGGATTGGGGAATTGCGAAGGGAGAGGCTCCTCAATATCAGCAAATCGTCTTAGACATTGTAGCCACCAATAAACACGAGATTGGTTTGATAAGAATTCATTCACAAGTTCTCGGACTACTGCTTCCTCGCTTCGCGACCTTTGAGCATGAGTGAGCCAGTGCTCTAATGCATAGGCTAAAAGTGGTTGATTCTGGCTGTCACAGAGGTCTTTGTCACTAACTTTACTCTCCTCGCTATTGCCACTACTCCCAATGTCTTCCTTCAAATGAGTTGCAATGTACTGCACGCAAAATTTTGCAATCTCCAGATCAGGGTCAGGCGGCAGGGTAAGCCACGTTGTATCCGGCGATGTTTCCGAAAGTATAGCCGATTCTCGCATTGATATAAGACGATCGACAAAGTTGGGACTAATATGATGAACTTGGCGTGAATCAACAGAAATAAGGCCGCATAAAAGCGTATCAAAAGTCTGCACGGTGAGTGTAGCATCGTGTGGGACAGCGTGGGCCCGTAGTATATCCTCAAGCTCACCGGCGGAGAGAAACCGAGCCGCAAACGTCAGCCAGAGCATCCCCACTTTGATATAAAGTTGATATATTGTGGGAATTAGCTTAAGCACGTTTAATATTGCATTCTCAAAGTCTCCAGACTCCAGACATATCCTGACTGCAGGAAGCGAGATTGGTGAAAAGTTGCTCGGATTCCACCACAGTTCCCATCCACCTTGGAACGGCCGAGGGTGACCAGAAACAACCGTTTTCATTCTCGGCTTAAAATCAATAATTTCACCAGCAGCCCTCATTTCTACTCCCAAACTCCGTTCGAGATCTCGTTGAATAGCTACAGCAGCTTGTGGAGTTGTAAGATCAACATTCCAATCAAATGACGAATCTTTAGGGGTGGCTTTTTGGATGATCATGACTTTGAGACGACATTCGCTTAGAGAAATCAGGTCGCGCACATTCTGTAATACATCTCGAATTGGAGCAGAAAACGTGTGATCTTCAGGTAGATGGAAAATAAAGTAGGTTTCTCCAACCACATTCGCCAGGAGCAATGACCTCAAATATTTCAAGAGCATCTTCTCTTTCCAGGTCTTATTGAGGGACCGCAGCGCTACCTCAGCCTCGCCATAAAGGCCCTGAAGTTGTGGCACGAGCCCTGGCCGACTCTCAAGCACTCTATAACACATGTGGGCTAGAAGCTCGACCTTGGTCCAAGGCTGGAGCTGGCCAGCTAAATAGGCGATAGTTATAGCGACGTCCAGCAATTTCGAGTCATTTGGCCGTTGGGTTAGTATCGAGAAACGAATATCGTCCGATAGGGGCATCGTGGAATAAGTTAAGCCTTTGAGATTGAGGACCTTCCACGAGTTACTGATTGAGTTCACCGGGCGACGGTGCGTTGGAACCTTGGGAGTAAATCCGCTAGCCGTGCCAAATTCGATGTCGTTTGCTTCATGGTTCCCGGTGCTCTCTTGTATCCAGTCGTTTATTTCCGGAGACGAGAGAATCCACTTGCAAAGTTCCGTCCAAACCATCAATGGTCTTTTGGTGTGCAAAATAGGGAAACTGTTTTTGGAGAACAATTTCATCCACCTCTTATAGGCGTCAAGAACACCTAAGGTTTGATGGCTTAGTATAATCACAGGAAAACATGGCTGGGTGACTCTTACGGGAGCTGGTATTCTCAATCACCGCAGCTAGAGACTTTGCTTGGATGGGTGTGTAGAAGTTCCCTAGTTCATCATATCTCTTGTGTTCGCCAAGCTGGGTTTCATTGGTCAAATTTAATGTTGCCATCGCAGGTTCGATAAGCTTGATTCACTAGTTAAATAATCTGGGATAAATCGGGGTACGTTGAGGCATGTCCTCAGTCCCTATGTTAATCATTGGGTACTTACAATCGGATAGTTTGCTTGATTTATCTCGGGACGCTTTTGAAAGTAACTAATAGTTCTCAACGTGCCAGATATTGTAGAGAAGTCCGTCATAATTTGGTTGTGGTGGGCTGCGAGCTGCCGAATTGTATCCGGCAACCACTTGCCCGGCATGCCCTGGAATTGGTCTTGCACCAATTTTGATAAGGTGTAGTCCCATGGAAATGCCTTAGAATCTCGATGAGGGGTGCCTATAAAAATCTTTTCATTGTAGTCAGTGTGAGTAGTCTTACATACGGAGGTCGCGTCAAAAAGCCCTAAGAATTTAGACAGAGCTTTCATAAGGCATCGTAGCTGTAGTTACAGCATAACAGACGCTACAGTCTCCTAAACCTCGGCACTGGAGTGACCAACATTAGTGGATCACTAATTAGCCGGGTTCTAAGGAGGCACACAGTGCACTGGCTCGCTAACTGCACACAATTCTCAGAAGTCTTTGCCGCAACCTCCATACCGTTAGTTTACATATTGGATGGCGACGCACCAATAAAGTGATCTGCTCCAAAATCTTCGCAGATTCTTTTGACCTCGAAGCTTTCAGAAGTGCCTAAAATAGCGAAAAAAGTCAATGAAATCAGAAGGAAGGCGGAATAGGATCCTATCTTTGTCGTCCGCACCTGTTTCACGATTGTTCCCCCGATATCATATCCCAAGAATATGAGGGAGGTATTGCTATCCTACAATTACATGGTCAGTGGATTGAGTTTCTGATTCACTAAACATCAACAGGAGTACAAAGCGGCAAGCCCAATGTTTAGTTGACAGTGTGGAGTTTAAGACATCACTAAGACTCCTATGAGAAACTCATACGAACCTCGTCCATAAGTTCCATACACTCTTTAAGCAGCTTTTCTGCGGCTTCCTGCATTCCTAAACGCGGCGACTCCTTCTGGATGATGGAATCAACTAGGAAACTAAATTCCCTAACTTGAGAACTTAGGGCATAAATCCTTTCTCCCACGTAAGGGTGATAGCCCTTGAGACCATGGACAGTAACAACACTAGAAGTAATTAGACATCATTTAGTTCGGGAGGAGATATGGTATATGACTGACATCTGTTGGAGATGCGCTTCCTCGACAGGGTTGGGTACGTCCGGCTCATCGTCCGATGCAATACTCGAAGCTACTAGTAGTATCTCGGGTTCAGGGGCCGGTGGTGCAAGATCATTGTCTTCATGCATGACAGGCTCTTTGTCATCAAAAGTGATAATATTGCCTTCGTTTGTCGAAGATGCCGTGTGCATTGCTTGATGGATGCTTTCATCATCGCTACTATCGAGTTCATTGGCTATCATATACCGCCTCCAGCGATGGCGGCGAGAGTTCCACATCTTGAATGACTAGTGTTCAGAGGCAAATCCCTAATCAATCTTGTAAAGCTTTGCATCGAAATATTAGTAAAATACTTTATGACTTTTGATCGATGGTACATTTACCTAGATTGTTTATAATCTACCTACAAAGATAGAACCGTCCAAAAATTCCAAAACGAGACATAAGTCGTGTACAAAAGCCAACAAAATTTTGCTTATGATCTATTCTCAAAATGCAGAAATGGTCAGATGATCTATATTAACAAGGCTTTGACTTAACATGTGCTAATTCTATATTGAAGCTGAAAGCTGCATAATGTGGCGTCTCCAAAAGAAATATTGGACTTATATTGCTTACACCTATTAGGCTACTACAACCCCGCTCCGTGTTTACCTTGCCGAAAATCAGCACCGAATGTACCCAGAAGTCACCAAAGAATGTAACGTAAGTGACGACCACATTAACTGCTGCGTTTGTCCATCCAAGTTTATTTACCTACCTATTGTCTCGGGTCAAGGAAATTCATCAGAAAACACTGCAGACTTACTAAAATCACGCTTTCTTTAGTTAAGCCACAGGACAGATACCCAACAGCTCTCAATTAACTATAGCAGTCCAGTATCCAAGACTCCCAGGTATCCAGAGTCTGGCAGTATGGTGCAAGCAAATAATGTGCGCCCTCCGGTGTCGACTGAGGGCAACAACGACAAAAACTCGTACATACGGCGCAGGCCATTTGGCTACCATTCGAGATTGCCGACCGAGGGAAAACAGAACAACCCGGATACCTTGCGGGAAAAGCTCCTAGAAAACATGAAGAAGGATCTTCTAGATAAAGTCGATTATCATGATCTACAAATGAAGTACCAAAACGAAGTGCAAAAACTCCTCACTGGGGCTGGAAAGAACCCAACGATTCTGCACTGGGTAGTCCCACGCCTGCGAACGACTGAGGAAGATCCGATGGCTAGTGCAGAAATGGAAATCGCGGATATGGCCATTAGTCTCAAATTCAGCATCATAAGCGACACTGCAAAATATGGGAGCGAAGATACAGCGCTTCATTTGGCGGCCGACGATCCAATCCTATTCCTACTCCTTGACTGCATATACAGCCACATGCACAGCAATCAGGACCGTGTTGAGCTCAAGAAGGCCATTAGCCATCCGAACGAAAACGACGAGACGGTCCTACACATTGCTGTCCTCCATAAGCACCACCATCAGGTGCCCTTAATCTGCGACCTGATTGACCGTGCCGAGCCAGAGGCATTTACAAAGGCACGCAAAAGCAGGAGTAGTGATATAAATGCAAAGGGATCTAAAAACACCTTATTTCATGATGCGGTCCACGTTGAAGACATCAGCGAGCCAAGGTGTCGCAAAAACCCGATGTGTATGAAATGCGTTAAAAAACAGTTGCAGTGGCTCATGAACCGGAGGACTGTTCTCACTACGATTGAGAAACTTGTTGAGAGGGATCGAGAGGGGCTCACTAGACAGAATGCAAGAAAGCAGACTCCCTACCTTTATAATCAATGGAGCAAGCTAGAGCAAGCTAGCGAGGCAGCCAAGGTCAAAGCGCCAACCGTGACGGAAGAAGGGAGTCCCCATGGAGCCCCCCACGGGGTGACTACTATACTGAACCATAACAATGCAAGAACTTTACCCTCTTCATCTAAACCAGTCGGTAAGACAAAAGCAACAGTGTCGACAGCCGGGGCCGGGGCCCCACTGGTAGGCCATCCAACTGAAGCGTCAGAATTTCGCACCGAGGTGAGTAGCTGTATGGAAAAGAAAGACGAAGCTGTCTGGTCCTTGGTGGAGAGCTACCTCAACCATAGTGCTTTCACATTTAGCAAATTCAGCCAAACATTAAAATGTTTTACCGGAGATTCAGGTATGTACAGTACACAGAGTCAATAGCCCACTCAGATGGATCGGCGCTTATAGCAGTATAAGCAGATCATAAGAGCAAGAAGGGCAGAACTCTGAGTTTTAAAATCCCCGACGATCCCCTGGGCAGTGAAGCCGACGAATCCTTCGAGTTCCTCGATTTTGCGCCTACAATGACCGAAGTAGAGGTCAGAGTCGCCAGGCCGTTGCAGGGTGAAACAAAGACCGAGGACGAACATATGACCTTACCAAATATAAATTCTGAAGAATGGAAGGATAACACAGATTCACTCATTAGATTTTTCGACATGCTGCGAAGAAAGAGCGTCGGACGCATCATCAAGCTGACAGTTTGGGATAATGAGGATATGCCATGCAACGATGATACAATCGCGAAGTGTCTCCATGACTTCGACGTACGGTATCTTGATTGGAAGAAGCGAGACTTATCCATTGATGTCGTGCGCTTAGAGGCGCCGAATGTCGTTGAACTGTGGTTGAAGTCTCGGGATAGTTCGTCTGCTCTGCGCGCGTGGGGAGGCACCGACGGTATCTGCTGTTTGATGCAGGTAAGCATTCCACCGGTGTGGGGGGCACACCCTTATATATGGCTGTGGATCTAACAATGAGTCATTTCAAGCTTGGAAAACTACACGTGAAACTCGAAAGAGTAAGTTATTCTGACTCTTACCCTTCCTTCCTCAATATGATTATGCCTCCTTACATCAATACGCTGGCATGCTATGTCTCTACTAGGGGCCAAATCACTAATATTTGTGGCGACTTTCTTATCACAGGGCTTGGAGGATTACGATCGGTACATAAAGCGTGCACATACCTTCCTTCGCGATCTGCGCGATAACATTGCGGTCTTCAGAGCCAGCAAGATTCTCGAATCACGGATAGAATTTCTTCGCGACAACATAGCAATCGAAGAAACTAACCGTAACCTCCTACAAATGCAGAAGCAGAAAGCAAGCGAAAACGAACAGAGATCCATGGAGACCAGCTTCAGGCGAGGGTCAACTCATGCCGGCATGGTCAGTGGAGACCCTTCACAGCCCGTGGCACTCGAAAGACGTCCAACTGAGAATGGTAGACGCGGTGAACAAATGGATATGACTCCTCAGACCAGGGAATTGGAAGAATTATTGGCCGAAATGGACAATGATCCCTACATCAAAACCTTGAACGAGCAGCTGAGCACTTATAAAAATAAACTCTCTCTTCTAGAGCGAGAAATGATTTCTCTACAGCATGAGAGGCAAAACGCAATGGCGTGTGCAGGATATTCCTCTGTGGACCATGGCCAAGGCCGTGAGCTCGAAAATATGAAGACCATCGAAGATAAAAAACGCTCATATGAGGTTGAACCCATCCTACTAACCACACCTCCGATAAATCCCCACCGAATTTCAGCCACGGAGATGATCCATAAACTACTGCACCTCGATGCACTAGTGTCCCAAAGCTCCAACGGTTGCGATGAACGAAACCTCACCGACATTAGAATCTCCTTTATCACTCAGACTCTTAAGAGCCTCCCAGTACTCGTTCGCGTAGGTCAAGACTTCATATTATCCACGTTTCTCGTTGAGACGACCATTGATCTACCTTCCGAAGACAATAGCTCTAGTGATGAATTGAACTACACTGTGAGCCCCGAGGGCAATGGTTCTGCGATGAATGACGAGAGGTAAGCCGCTCCAACTTTTTAGTATATTAGCATCTTGGCAATGGCACTGGCAATGCCAGGAGAGAAACTAAATAAGCAGACTAACGATTTCGTGTGTTAGTTCACAACACACCTGGATGGATAACGTCAGGGCATTTGCACAGGAGTATACGGACGATATGTTGAAAGAGGAGAAGAATAAGATAACAGTCGCACTCATCGATGATGGCGTTACCGTTACTGCATCGCGTGACTTCAAGGGACGCATCAGTCACATCGGATGGCCAGAATGGTCAGCAGAGGGTCCCAATGAGAATTTCTTCTACTCTACGAACGGTCACGGCACGGCAATGGCGAAGCTCATCATATCCATCTGTCCCGCAGTCAGGATTTATGTGGCAAAGCTTCCGTTTCCGCCCAAGGAACAGAAGAGTGCGGACTTAAGTAAGCCCAAAAGCAATATCTCGGTGGCCAAAGCGGCGGCAGATGTAAGTCAATAAAGCTCTCAGATCACCTAATGATGAAAATAGCCAGGTCGCTGATAAAAGTTTTATTGTAGGCTATTTTCTGGGCGGTGACCCCTCCGAAAGTTGACATCATCACCATGAGTTGGACCATTATACAGTCTACACTCCATAACAGTGATAACGATCCGGACATTAGAGACTTGAAGAGTGCTATACTAGAAGCTGCAAAACAGGGAGTCATCATGTACTGCTCGGCGGCAGATGAAGGCGCATATACCAGTGGTAGTGACCTCTGGCCAAAATCGGCCGGAACGGATGCTCTTGCATCTATCGGAGCTGCACAAAAACAAGGCCACGCTCTTCCAAAAGTGGACGTCGACAGAATCGATTACCTCTTTCCGGGGGATGAAATTGAGGAACTTACATACGGTTCGCGAGCAGGTAGCTCGGCTGCAACCGCCTTGGCAGCGGGCTTCGCTGCCCTAATTATTTGGTGTTTCTTGAAAGTTGACAAAGATAAAGAACGGGTCGCCAAGCCAGAAAAAATGACCACTATCTTTAATAACTTGAAGGCATCTGGTAGATGGGGACTGTTCGTTGATGCTACGAAACTGTTTAAGAGTGATGCTTCCGCGAAGACCGTAACGACGGCACAGAAGGTTGTTCAAGAATGTGAGAAATGGATCTAAGCTGCGTTCGAAGATATTAATTGAGAGGCTGAAGAAATTTGAGCACGTAGCATTTATTTGAGAGTTGATTGATTATCGAAATATGATTTCCACACAAAAAGTGGCCCATTTTCTCACCTCCTACGCGTGCTACGAAATCTTTAATCCAGTATAGTTACGCTTCATCTCCTCCCTCATCATCAGTGCCAACTACGATCGCTACTTGCATGCCAGTTTTTACATCTTCTCCCTTTGGTGGATCCTCACCCTCTGTGGGAACCTCACCACACGAGGAGTGAGTTGAAACTTCCGGCTCCGGGGCTCCGATCGAGACGAGGTCAAATTCCTCCTGAATTTTCATCTTCATTGAGCCAAGCTCATTCTTCCCACATGGGCCACCATCGGTGGCAACATCCGGGTCAAACTCAATAGGCTGGTCACGCCGACCCAACAGCCGTCGGATAACGTCCTTCACAGCCCCCTTCGCGTCCTCAACCACGGAAACTTTGAATTCTGTATTCACCTTACCCACGAATTTGCCATTGTCATTCCGCCGCCGCTTCAGCAAAACAGCTGTACGCACGTACGAGGGCACCCCCGTGCCCTGGGATGAGTTCTCGAAGAATTTAAAGCGCACTCCGTTCGCAATGGCGCGAGACTTGCCTAGGAAGGCTGGTTCGCCAATGACTTGCACCGCGTCCGCGCGTTTCGCATCATCAGTCTTTTCCCAGGTGAACTTGGGGCCAGCAGAGAAGAAAGGCTCGTACTTGGCTTTGAGGCTAATCTCGAAGCTGCGTTTTTCCGTAACGTGGTGGGCAGTTGGGTGATGGTAGGTCGTGCCCCGCGGGGCCACAGCAACAACCTCAGGGTCCCAGTCGGCCAACCTGCCACCATTTCTCTGGGCCATCTCAAATTGTGACTGCGCCTTACGCCGAGTTCCTTTCGCTTCGAAAGAGACCTCGATGATGGCTTCTTTGAAGCGAAGGCCGTGGCCGGGTTTGGAGCAGAACCATTCGAAGATGACAAGAGTGTATGGAGTTTTATCGGTAGTAGATCCGAAGCCGTGAACGATGGGTCCCATGAATCCTCTCACGGCCGCACCTTTGCGGTCGGAGCCTGTGACGTCGGGGCGGTGAGGAATGACATGGCCATGCTCGTCGCGCTTGTTATCGATGCGTGTCTGAGCGTTCTCATCGTTAACATCCACAAGAGGAATCTCAAATTCAAAGCTCATATTGAGATGCAGAGAAAGTACGAGTATAAATTGTTAAGGCACCAGTAGAACAGTGGCTGGGCGGAGGTTTTGTGTTGTATGATACAGGTGACTTCCTCTGAACTGATTTAACTACAAATATAAACAGACAATTCTGCAACCTCGCTGAAGAATCTCGATCTTATCGACGCTTTCACATCCTTGCGAAAAGTACTCTTTTCTAAGACAAAAGGAGTAGGTGGGGAGTGAGCCGTGCCGCCCGTCAGCCCCGATTACAAGCAAAGATCCGACTTCGTACCACATGTATTACAAGGTCCCCGACTGCCTCATATTCAGCATCCTTGTTATTGGCTCCTGAAAAATGGGAAGAGTTCAGCTGAACTTTGTGAAGGATGCACACAAACGCCACTCGGCAGTTCGGTCGTGATGAGTGACGAGGCTATGTACCTCCAAGTACCCAAGGGTCTCGGGGGCTGCCGTCGCCTCTCTCTATCCTAACTTTATAGCTTTATTACTGCTATACGCCTTCTCAATATAAAATATTATAAATCTATATGTGATATATGATAAAGCTGTTGTTATAATAACTTATTGACATTGCACCAACGCGGCATACTAGTGCTGAGAACGCGCCAATTATGTAAGCAGCCGTACCCACAGACCATCTGTAAGAAAAGCATCACGTCATTGTGTAATAAATTTAACAAAAATTTATATGAACAATATAGAAACTTAAAATAAAAATTCATTTTTAATCAAGTGAAAAGCATCGCCAAAAATTTGAAGATATTTTCTCAAAATCATAGCAAAGAATTAATCTCGCTTAGTGTGCTTTATAATCATTGCCAAATTGGTAAGATATTGAAGCTAGGGTAGTGTCGGAGCTCTAGGTATTGCATCTAACGTTGCTTAGAGAAAGGATATTACCAAGTCGGCGGAATGAAATAGTCCCTCCAGTGCATCGTATCAGCATCCTTGAAGGTATGAATAGTACCCTCTACCCCCTCTGGTCCAACAGACCAAACGCCGTCATCAACCAGCTTTCGCCAATGGTCTAACAAACGTTCCAGCCGCTGAGAACGGTAGTAGTCACCGCCGAAAGGCTTATATCCATGCTGGAACAACTCAGCTATCGTTCCCTGTCCAACAAATGACCCGTCGCTCTTCCGTGCACCTGTATTTACGTCCCCGACGTCACCCTCCAACCTATACGGCAGCAACAAGCGGAACCCCTCCTCGGCGTTGTCGTAAGTATTCCTGTCAACTGACTCACTGTAGACACCAGCGGAGCCTCGGGACGGTACAGGTGAGTCATCAGACTTCGCGAAGAATACGTTAGAGAATCCCGTCAAGTCAGCCTCACGTTCACCTCTCGCCATGGTGAAAAGACATACTGGTGGTATAGTCTGTATGGCACGCGGCAGGCTGGTGAAAGGCTGCATTGCTGCGAACCCAGGTGCGTCTGCGGGAGGGAGAAGGAGACCTGGAGCAATGCACCGGAATTTGGGGCGGCGGGCTCGAGTTAGAAAGGCGCGCACGAAGCAACTCTCGGGAACCGAGGCTGCGTCCAGAACAGTAGGTGCAAGCAATGGTTTCTATTCAACCGCATTAATAGTGGTACTGGTTGGTGAAAGTAACAAAACGCGCCCTTCGATGGCATCGCATAACCGATCCCATGCGCGGACGCAAATAGCAACCTGGGCTTCGCTGTAGGGCCGCCACTCCCAGGGTCCGATCTTTTCGCTGCCGAACAAAGCTGGCACTTCCCTGGGAGAGGCTGTAATCTTGCCGAGATGAATGAGGTCGATCCAGTTGGATAGAACGGTCTCGAGCGGATACCAAAGATCCGAATGCGCCTCAGCCGGCAGCGCAAAGTCGTAATCATCCATATGCATGAAGAAAGCGGCGCGATGGAGCCCTTGGTGATAAAACAGGCCTCCGCCAGATTCCCCACCCTGGCCGATATTAGGGAAGTACAAGCACACCAGGCTGTCTTCCGGCTCGTCGAACAAGTCGGCTGTTTGATTGGCGAAGAGATCACCAGGGTCGGAGATTCCAGAGGCCCAGAAGAAGAAGGGCGCAGGCTCGAGAGCATCTGCAGGAGGTAGCATAGAGGCGTCGAGAAAGGCTGCTACTGAGGGGTCAAGCCGTGGGCGCAGGGCCTCAGCCGCAGCACCATAGGCAGTGAAAAAGGTATTATTGTTGCTATGTAGAGTGACTGGAGAACGGCCTTCAGCAATCCATGCATAATACAAGAGGTAGTTATGAAGAGCTGCGCATCTCGCATGATCCATCCTTAATAAGTCGGCGCGTGCTGGGTTGTTCGCTTTAACAAGCAAGCTGCTCACGTTTGGGAGCTGAGAAACATCCATAATTAATTTCAATCTTTGATAGTATTATTGTTGATATAAAAACAAGATAGATTATAAGTAAAGGAAGTTTGAATAATGTTGGTACAGCTCCGAATCGTGGCACCTAATCACGTCACAAGATGGATAAGATTAATGCGCTGATTCGGGTTGGTTGATTAATATAGAACCTCTCTCCTATACCAATTGTCTATTTGGGTATCCCATATGGGCGATGCGGTAGTAGTAGAGCTCTCTTGGAGAAGTGGCAATACTTCTCCTGTACGAAGTAGTGAATTTATGTACTGTCCTGCCTAGCAATCTATTACCACCACGCCAGAAAGATTGGATGTCCCATTGTGGTTTTGACCATCGATTCCAGTAACTCCCTTTAGATGAGTGTTGATACGAAATAATGGTTTATTATATTGTATTCATTATTTTTGATTACCTAGAATCCAAGGAGGAAGTAGCTCTCCCCTTTCATACTCTCAACAGTTTCCTCTTCATTCTATATTAATATCTCGATAGAAAGTTGTAGTAGTATCATAAAGTTCAACACGTACAGGGACGAATTCGACTGTGACTATGCATACTCTATAGAACTCACGAACGAATCTAGAGTATTGCCACGCGCTGGGGGTTAAGTGATGTCGAGGTGGTTCCATCACAAGTCCCGAAATTTCGATTTTGTCAGGATTTCCAACCCACAGCTCCCTTCATATAATTATGAGCAAGAGGTTTTCCCGACCTTCTTCCCTCTTTAATTTTTAGTATTGAATACAATACAGACTGATCTTGATCGATTGTATCCTCCCCTGACAAATATGTGACATGTTAATTAGTATGCGGGCATCATATAATGTAATATATTTTAAAATAAACATTATTTAGACACATACGACCATAGATCAAGGAGAACTGGGCAATCTCTATGTTCTATTGAAACCTCTGCCTTCCCTAAAACAATTTCCCAAACTCAATATAATGATGTTCACCGGTTTTTCGATTTTCGAATCTGGTGTTGGTTTTACTTGGGTGTACCGAGAACGAATTTCCGATACAGTAGGCGATTTTCCTTTTTGCGGGCGTACCCGTACTAGCATATAGTACAGCTGAAAACTAGAGTATATACCCTGTTTACCACAAACCGTTAGTAGAGGTCGAACCATTACTTCGTAACCGTTCCCATAGCCGATGAAATCACCGTTGCTTCAGCTGCAAGCGCCAGCGCCACTGCAACTACAGCTTTTGGCAGTAAGCCTTTCCCTTCTGACCTACCCCTTATATGTTCAATAGACCTTAACGAACAACAACCCCCTCTAGCAAATGTCCAGGTGTTTACCAGAACCCTTAGAAGCGCTCCTCCGTCCGTCATCTCCTCTACAGGCGAAAGACCTTTCAGCGTCAACGGCGATACTTTTGTTGGTGAGGCCGCGGCGTTGCAGCGATCGTGCTCGGTTCAACATAATGCTTTTGCGAATGCGGCGAATAGTGGAGCGAGGCACAGTGCGAAACCCATGAGACGGCATGAAATGCTGCGAATGCAGCTGCGAGGAGGGTTTAGGTTATTGTGGTGGATGTGATGTGGATGAGGAAATATTGGTAGAGAATGGAATGGAATGGGGGTATTGAGAGGAGGTGTGAAGCAATACGGCGTTTGTGTGTATAATACGAGATCCCTGGCATATTAAACGGATCGGACACTATCTAGATCAATACAAAGATTGATCGGAATGATCTTTTTGAATTGTGAATGCTGCTCGTCATGATCCTAGTATTACATAGCTGATATCTCTTCGCTCTTGTCTACTTTCTGCTACTGTACCACATGGACTTAGATATGCCTTTGTATCTGTTCGATTTTTGACAAAGTAATTCAGATATCTATCTTCAATAACTCTATGATGCAGCCCCGATCAATTCAACAGAGCTTCACGCTGCATACGTGCATATGACGTAAGTGTTTGCGTTGCGACTCCGCTCTGTCTGGCATTCTAATGGATTTCTCGGAAACGTATAGAATTAATATTTCTAATGTACTTCCTTCATTCCATGCAATTAATCAGGCTACTTCAGAACTACACGTTGTATCATGGAATTGAAATTGAAACACCTTGGTAGCAGTATCAATCAGATAAATTTAGCAATGCTGTTGTTGTGTTAGGTTGGGTGCAAATTTTATTGTTCGAGAGGTGTAAGCGATATTGTTAGCAGGAATATCGGTTGATCTGCGAATACCTTCATTTTCGGCATTAATTGCCCTTATACTACATCGTTTCGGCAATAGTTTGGATCACTGTTTTCGCTTGCAAATCACCTCAAAATCATATATTTAGTTGGTCATTCCAGGTCTATAAATGAGCCTGAAAATCATATCTGTAGCTAGATGAATAAGCGTTTCTACATGTTGCAATTGAATCTCTAAGGCTCAACAGATGTGAGTAGACCCACGTCAAAGTACGACCAGCTCAAGAAACTCCAACGGAGGGAAAAGCCTAATGTGAAATCACGGTACACGGGGTGACGAGGACTAGCGGCGGGGCGCATGGTGCCGCCGGCCCAGGGTGCAGTTCTCGGATAGGAGCGCAATTGTGAAATCCTAAAAGTGACGCCACTTCTAGAGAAGTGACAATTTAGGCTTATGTATATTTCACAGCAATGAAAAGGAGGCTAAATAGAATCTAAATAGAATTGAGTCTGTTCCATTTTGCAATATGCGTTAGGTCGAACAGCTACGAACAATCTTATTGATCGAAGTACTCTGATCCGCGAATATAGTTCCAAAGCCAGTAACATCAGTGTCCGACATATCTCGTCTCAAAGTGCCCATCTTCGCAAAACTCGTAGCATCTCGTGCCAGCGCACCAGCACCCACCAGATACCCAAAGATAACCATTGGCGCACTAGTTGGGTCTTTCACAATGCTGTATATACCCAGTCCGCCGTTAGCAGCCTCACCCAATAGCGCGACCACGCGACCAAGCTGCACGAACCCATCGACCAAAGCACCTGCTTCGCCGAGAAATGGCACGAATGTAAATATAGCCCCAAGAATCTCGATGATCAGGTTCTTTTTGGCGGCTTCGTCGGCTTCTTTTTGCTCTTCGCCAAGGGCTTTTACGACCGCCATGGCAGAGATGGCCTGTTTGAGTGTGGCAACTGGCATAGCGAGCACTTGCAAAGTATCGAGAGCAGAGCCGGTCCACTGTCCCATGATAGTATCGATGTAAGTTGCGTCGATGGTTGCTTGTATGGTTTCCACTACAAACCGAGAAAGTCAGGTGGGTTTATTTAGAGAGGTAGAAAAAAAGGTGCTGATAGGTAAGTGGGTAAACATACTGTTTGGTCCGGCGGCAGTGACTAAGTCCTTCGGGTTTGTAACGGTGATAGTGCTGGCTTTTTGTGGATATCCATACCTGAGCGAATGAGAGTTAGTATAAATACGGAATTTTTTTGAAAAGCCAATTGAACGCTCACCATGTTCCTATCTGAACGCAGCCTGAATTTTCCGGATAGACATCATCGCAATATTCAGACTCTATAGAGCCGAACTCGATCCAGGTAGGATCGATGCCATATTTATTCTCGAGCGCATCATAAAATCCCGTTGAATTAGTAAGAGTATAGTAAACATCGTAGTAGCCGTTGACATCGACGATAGGGCATGCTTCAACACTCGTATTTTTGCCGTTGACGTGGAGTGTGCAAGTGAAGAAAGCTTGGCCGGGAGAGTCAGTAACAGCTGGACCCACATAGCCGTTGCCAGTATCCATAAATTCCGTCATTGCGGATGGCACTTCATCTCTAACATATTTGACATAGTACGCAAAGGCATCATCGTAGCCGTTGTTGACATTGGTGTAGTTTGCGTAAGCTGCAGTCAACTCGGCGGACAAGGCCATCAAGCCATAGATCTCTGCACAGTAGACACTGTACTGATCTGCGACTGCTTCTAGATCCGCAAGGGTCTCGAATGAGAGACTATAATCGCATGGAGCCGTTGAATTTGCGTTAGAATCAAACTCATCATCGTCGTATTCACCATCATCAGTTACGTATGACTCAAGATCGATGGCCCACTCTGAAGTCCCGCCGAGATTCAATCCGACATATGCGGTGTGTCGAACAGACTTAACGTAGGGATCCATGTATGCTACCCATTGCGTATCGTTATAGACTAGGATGTTAGAGAATGATCCGTCGTAAGTTGAGGAAATGTTATTAGCAACAGCGATGGCATTGACCTCTGCATCCGATATGTATCCAGCAGTCAGAGTACAAATACCCGGTGTCGCTCCTGAATCTGGTCCAGTAAACGTACAGTCCGGGCCAGAGCATCCAGCTTCGGTCATTTTAAATGACCTTCCGTAAGAAGAAATACCGGCTACAAGTTTGTTTGTTGGGACTCCAGCTTTGGTGATCTGTTTGTCATAGGTAACATTAGCGTTTGGTCATACCAAGAAACCCAATCACAAAGAAAAAGAAGCCTGAATGAATTACGCACCATAGAGAAGGCATATACTGTCTCTGTGATGTTGACATGCGATCGAAGGCAGTTCCCAGCAGCACATCCGTCTTGAGAGAACGCATTTCCGTAATCCCACTGACCATGGAGATCATATGTCATGAAAATAATGTAGCTATAAGAGTCAGCGAATGGTAAACTCTTAAGCAATTGCCAAACCAGTTTGGAACAGGGTGGCTCAGGACACTTACTCTACCACTGCTGCCATAGCTTCGATCGGGAAATGTTGAAGATACCAAAATGATGCTGGTGCTGAAATCGAGATGGTCAATTCGGAGGGCAAAAGAGCTCTGAGTTCAATAAGGAAAGCCAGATAATTGGCACCATCCTCAGGGGTCGAAATGAGGCCCGGGATATCAGTCGCGCCTGGGTATTCTGCTCAAAGTTTCAGTAATGTCCACATAATTCTAAGACGAGTTTGAAGGCTCACACTTACCCCAGTCAAAATCTACCCCATCGAGAAGATTTGTGGCGATGAAACCAGCGAGATTGGTCGCAAATAAATTTCGATTGGCTTCAGTCACACCCTGCCGAAAGATTGGAGAAGTGTCCGCATCTGTTGAAAATGACCAGCCTCCGAAGGAAAGGATCTTTTTGACACCTGTAACATTGGTGACGAACGAATCAAATTGGTCTTGAATGACAGTGGTGTTGACATCAAAATCGCCAGTAATTTGCGCAAATCCTAAATGTATATGAGTATAATTAGAAGTATCGATTTCAGACACATCCATATTAAGGCACAAGCGAGTGTCTTCGAAACCTTCGAAATATCCGATCTTTCTGAATTCAGCTGGAGCATCCCCAATGACAATTCTTGTACCGCAATTGGATATACAGCCATTTCCACCGTCGGCTGCCGTACCAGGAGCACCAGTAGAGGAGGTGCTGTTAGTGCAGAATTTATCGGTGATACCACATTGTCCCCAAATGTCGCAGCATGCATTGAGAGGGCAAGGGTTGAGCTCAGACAGCGTTTGTGATGCATTTGGGGGGAGAGTGCCGACGACTTGGGGGCCACAAACAGCATTTGCAAGCGTAGCTGGCATAGGCGGGGTTCCAGTGCTCAAGCAAATAATCTGGCCAACTTGCAGGTCCGTGCAGCCGTGCCATCCCCAAGTCTCGGAATTCCAGGTCTCAATATTGTCAGTAGTTATAGTATATGTTGCTGCAAGATTGTCACAGGTGTCGTCTGCAATCAGCGCATAAGAGGAACAAGATCCATCGGCTGCAAAATGAAGTCAGCTCTTGCAATTTTCGGTGTGGCCAGGATTAAGGGGAATGGGAAGGTATAAATAAGATATTCTCACAATTTTTCTGGGGCGCAAGGTCAGGAAGTGTGCCAGCGCTGCAGCAGACGCTATTTTAAAGTGTTAACACAAAGAGTCGTAAGACGTTGTGAAATAACCAATGAATGACAACAGTCAAATAGGTAGGATAGGATTGAAGTGAAAGGGGGTCACATACGATTCTCCTATGGCTAATGTCGAGCACAGCGTCGTTGAAGGGTTGTACGTCGTGAAATCTGCGGCGGATATTCCACACTTCGTAGCAAGGGAACCACAGCCATCACCAGAGACAACTTGAACAGTTGTACAGTCACCACGAACATAGAGTGTGCGCTTTGCAAGAGTTGTTGAGTTGGTGGTATTGCTGGCAGTGACATTTACGGATGGTGCTGGCACCCCTTTGATAGTAGAAGTCAGTGTCGAGCTCAGAGAGGGAGTATGGCGAAAGGGGGAGTCAAGAAGCCCGTGTGCGTTTCTGAGTGAACAAGTGGCAGAACAGGGTAACTTACAAAGCGTGGCATTACTACTCGTTGTCGAGAGATCCATGACTTTACCTTTGTATGCGGTAACACAGCTCCCATTGCTCCACGTAGCCACAGCATTCTGAACAAAATCCAAGCCGGAATCTACACTAGTAGCAATACCAAGAGCGAAGTCAGAACCACGACCATCAGAAGCACAAATTTGGACCAAAAAGCTGTCGGCAACGCCGCTGCTCTGGATGGTTGTTATGAGTTGTTGCAACTCAGTGGTGTGTAGGCCTTGGGCTTGAACCTGGGAACCCGCAAAGAGACCCACGGATGCTTTACCACTGCTTGCAAACAAAGCGGTTTGCTTGCAGTCGGTGTTGTTGGTTTGGGATAGATAATTGAGCAGCTGTTGTGAGGCTTCGACAACGTCACTGTTTGCGCTTGCCGAACCAATCGATTTAGTTTGAACAGAAACCTGGGTCTCCAAGTCATTTGCTGCAGGTACGCAAGAAACAGCAGTATCACGTCTCAGGCGACGCAATGTTTCGGTGTTGGCCATGGTGGTGTTGTCTGTAGCACTGCAAGATCGAATAGAAACATGTGTACTGGGATCGTTCAAGGGATTATAGATGGCGAAATCCAAAAGCACCGGTTGATCACAAAGAGAAAGTCGATCAATGCTGTGATAAACTGTCCAGTTGCTGGGCTTTTCGCCTGCTTCACTACAGGTTACTGGGCAACGGTTTCGGGCTGTCTTGAAAGCTGGAGCGAGAGGCTTTACCATCGCCAACAGCGCTGCTGAATCAGTTGCTGCTGGAAGAAGGGTCGTTGCAACAGCAGCTTGGAAACTAATGGGTGGAAATCCATATTGCTCCAAGCCAAGGTCATCTGAACCCAGGGCCGTATGAATTAAGAGGCATGTCGTTGCAAAGCCACGGGCCAGTATCAGTGGTGACAGGCGAGCCATCGCTGATCAATGAGGGGTGTAAAAGAGTGTTGAGAGTCTCGTAGTGAGACAAGCGATCTCCTTCTCTGAACAAAGTAAAGATGTATGTTCATTCAAACAAGAGGTGGGCGAAAGTAGATATCGTGAATTGTAAAAGTCGTAATCATCCGAACTCCACTCTCATTTCCGAATACCCGGAAAAATGGTTGGCAGTACAAGTGAATATGTCCGGATTTCAAAACCGTCGGCCTTCGTATTGCCCGCCGAAAATGAGTAGGTCGCAATCAGTCAGACTTGAGTTAGTTCTACCTTGCATCAAGAGTTAGTTCTACCTTGCATCAAGAGTTATTCTCAAGCTTCGCCCTTTCGTGCAATATTTCAAGCCTCTTGCCTTCGCCATGAAGACTTCGATATTGCTTTGTGCTCTCAGTCTGTTTTCGACAGTGTTTTGTTCGGCAGGCGCGGGAGCTCTACAAGTCGTCTATGAATGGTATGCGTATCAATTGGAAATCCAGGCTGCTCCAGCCACCAGAATCGTAAGTCATCTCAATATCCTAGTTCGTCGCTTGGATATGATGATCAGTGGTACTCTCACAATCGAATTTTTCTGATCAGATAATGCTGACCAAAGCGTGAAGATTGCCCCAGGCTGTGTTGGTGCTGGCGGCGGCAACTGTAATTTTGACGAATTCGTGAGATATATCCAATTACCAACCAAGCCAAAGGGCTCTTCAAAGAACGCCAAAGCCGTACTCTGGGCGGCAGGTGCATCTACTGGCATTGGCGACGAGCTCAATCCCGACCCAATCGTTGCAGCTGATGCATTGTCCGCAGAGGGGTATGCGAGTGTCAACGATGTTAAAAAACTCAGTGAGTTGAGCATGGTGAACTTCCTCTGCATCGGAATCTCAAACTAACCTCTTAATACAGTACCTAGTTCGGAAGGAGGTGATATGAAGGCCATATTCGAACCTATCGGTAAATCGGTTGCATCATCCAGAGCAACATTGGCGGCAAAAGGCGTAGACATATCACCTATGTATATAAAGTCTCCCTTTGCTGTTTACTTTATTCCACTAACTCCACACCAGGCTTGACCATATGCAAAAGGCAATGAAGGGGATCATCGTCGCACGCCAGGTGGAACAATCATCAGGGATACTCAGGGACTTCCAGACCTGGTGCACACAAACCAAATGCTCCTTCACCATCGAAACCAAGACAGTAACAGCCGATGACGGGGTCACTACTTACGAAACTCTTGATACCGATAAGATACTTGCTAACAACGCTGACAACATTTCCGGAGTGAAAGATGATATCAAAAAATGGGTCCCATTGTACACCACGGGTACGCTCGCGCCGGTCAATCCAGCCAAACCACTTATGGCCGGATTTAGGCATATGAAAGTTATACTCATGTTCCAGGAAATGTATAGCGATCTCACTCAGAATATCTCGTGTTAGATCCTAGGGGGATAGTGCGGTGAGGAAGTAATAGGTTCGGGGTACGAATATGCTAGGTTGAATATACTAGACAACACCGAGTCTAAATCCTATAACTGAGTTTTTGTCGGCTCGTGGGCCAGTGGGGTTAAGAAGCTGTTACTGTACATAGGGGTATAGTTTAGCATGTTGTTTCCATCCGACGTGGTAGTATATGAAGTTGACGTGGTAGTATATGAAGTTGAGAGTTTTGACCACCAGCAGTCCCGTAATATTATGTAATAAAATAATCTTGATATAATTGGCTAGAAAGTCATGGACTTGTGTTAGACCAGGTAAGCGAGGTAAGGTATCGATCGTATCGCTTACAGCGACCATAAGTAGGTACTGTACGGTCTCTTTCGATTTTTGGATTTCTTCCCTGCATCATCGTTTCCTGCCACTACTGTCATGTCCAACAAAGAAACTTTAACGCCGGCCAAGCCAGAGCAGCACTTCCACCTGTTCACCACGGTAAGCAGTCCCTGTTCACTATTTTTCTTTTTCTTCCTCCTGTTCCCAGCAGTTCTAAGAGTCCTCCAGCTCCCTTTCGACCTTCGACGCTATATTTGGAAATTATGTATCCCGCATCGTATTGTTGACATTGACCGGGTATGGAACGACTTCCCTGTCATGGCCGGACAAAGAAAACCCTATATAATGGGCTGGAAAACAGATTGTCGAGGCCTCTTTCAGACAAGTCAACGGAACAGCTGCGCGCCAATTATCACAGCCGTCTGCCGTGAGTCGCGTGATGTGTACTTCGAAGGAAGAGTACACGAGTACAAGCTGAGCGAATTGGCACCAGACGAATTCCTTCATTTTGTAGAGGATCAAAGGATACAGTGGTTCAACCCTGCAACTGATATTATCAACCTGAATGTAAGCTGAAAAATATTACATCCGCGAAGGCTGCTGATCAATGGTTGATGCAGTGGTCCCCAGAGCAGGACGGTTGGCACGAAGCTTTTCACAATTACACGCCCGGAGACCCCATCGACGAGTTCGTTCGTGTGGCCGCTTCATCCAAAGGAGCATCAGTGCATTGTGACCTCATATATTACTTTGATGAGACACTTTATCAACCTAAGGACCACCCATACTATCCCAATTTTGATTTCGAATGGAAAGGCGAAAATTTTGAGAGGATAGAAGCGTTGAAAACTTGCTCCGTTGTTATACAAATGGTACCTCTCCACGTTGGTAGAAGTGCAGCTTTAGAGAGCGGTCTTTTCGGACGTTTGGGTGAAGAACGCATTGTTCTTGTCAGCCCGGCTGACAATTGTGCATTGCAAAATTTCCACAGGCTTTGGCTTTCAGGGCCTCCAGACCTTGAGCCAGAAAAGTTCTTCAAAGCCGCTGTAGAAGCTCAGCAGTTCCAGAAAGCCGTAGAGCGCTGGCAATACGAGAGCCGGGCCTACTGGTTGAAGTTTAAATGCGACCAGGCGGTCCGCAACGGCACTTTGCGTCAGGAGGAAGTAGAACCTGGTGGATCGTCGATGTGGTACTCTCATGAGGAGTGGGATAAGCAAAATATACGGCCGAGGTATGGTGCAGGGTCCGATGCTAAGTGGCCAGAGCTTTTTGACGAGGAGCATCCGTTCGTACGGAAGGTGATGGAAGAGATGCCAAGGTTTGAGCCAGTGGTCATGTTCCGTCTTTGCGAGGAGAACTGCTATGAAGACGAGTAGCTTGGTATTCTTTCGATATGAATAGGGACAATTAAATAGACTGATTGATTGATTGATTGACTTAATTAACGTCTGCACTGAGTCTAAGACTATCTAAGACGACTAAAAGCTCAATCGAGCTCTTAGCAGAGGGCTATGGGTTGTGCTATTACTAGCATTACAGGTTTGTATATATCTTCGATGGGGGAAGTGAAAACTAATACTAGAGAGCTAAGCCCGATCTCTATACGGCACTGCATGTAGAGATAATGCCAATCAAAGCATTACGCTCATGATCCCCCAAATCCGACCATCTATCAATCAAATCCAAACAACCTTCCTTCATTACAACCCTTTGTCCTGTTCGTAACTTCCCAGCAGTCATGCCTGCCTAGTATCGACTTTATAAAACTCTCTAAATAGTAGGGTAGTGACTCTACAAGGTACCCAATCATATAGTAGTATATCCTCTACTGAGTTCTATAGCAGATACATCATTAGCTTGGGTCGTTCCACGTAGCTCCTCTAAGTGTATAAATTGTTGTTGTTTGAATCGGATCGAAGGTAGGAATTCGAATTTAATAAATCGCGCTCGATGCCTCAGAGGGCTCTTATATAAGATATGATTTTATGGCGTATTATCGTAGATAATAGTATTGTCCTCTGTTTCGTAATAAAGAAGTAGTGTTGTAGAGAACGCGATCCGAGATCTAGCCTTTTCACCAGCCAACCATATAGGTAGAGCTACTCTATAATAAAGTGAGAGATTGATACTAGGGAATGATGAACTTGCTACATATATTGGCTTATCTACTATAAGGCAAATAGGAGGTTTGGCACTGAAAATTGACACTGAAATTTAGTACTAACTTCTAAGTCGAGGAATGCTTCCTCAGCGCCAAAAAAAACCTCTGTCCTAGCTAGTTACCCACAGGTGGGTTTTCCAGCCCCTTCAGTCTACCTCTCCATCCTGACAGGAGTAACATATACCTGAGTATAGTCCAGTATAGCCAATAAGTAGTAAATATCCCCCTGAACCCACCTATAGGTGCCCCAACCCAGCGGGTACCCTATCCACCCGGGACGTAGGGTTCGTAGGCTAATACTAATTATGTTTGTATATACTATATTAATTAATTTTAAACCAATTCTAGCACATACGACTATAGATCAAGGAGAACTGGGCAATCTCTATATTCTATTGAAACCTCCGCCTTCCCTAAAACAATTTCCCAAACTCAGTATAATGATATTCACCGGTTTTTCGAATCTGGTGTTGGTTATACTTGGGTGTACCGAGAACGAAATTCCGATAAGCGATTTTCCTTTGAGGCATACCTGTACTTAGCACAGCTGAAAACTAGAGTATATACCCTGTTTACCACAACCCGTTAACTTGGTAGAGGTCGAACCATTAACTGTTCCACAACTTTGCATACTAGGCACCACTGGAAGACGGAAACCGTCATAGTGTAAACGACCTTCCGGAAATAGTACTAGCTTAACGGAGTACAAGATCGTATTCCGGGTAGTTCGTCCGTTATCCTCAGTTAGTAAATTTGTGTATAGGACAGACAAATGTTCCGGTATGCTATATTGGAAACCCGGCAAAGGCAGAATATTATCACAAGAGCCCGATGCGACTATATTGCTATCTGGTGAAAAGGCGATCGATATAACTAAGCTTATATATCTCTCGAGTGTCTATAGAACGAGACTCCAATTTAATCGCATCTGTAATCCAATCAGGAATATACTATTGGAATGTTTTTCGAATAATACTTTTGTTGGAACCACTAAAAGCGGGGTAGGTGGGGCGGGGGCCCACCACCCTAAACTGAACGTCGTAGTGATCAATTAGGTTTACGAAGCCTATGACTTCAGGCTTGCGAAGCCTATAACTTCAGGGTTACGAAGCCTGTGGATTAGGCTTACAAATAAGCTTAAGAGGCCTAAGGCAATAGGCCTGAAAGGCCTATAAATATAGCTAGTCCTTCCCACTGTAGATAGTAAGCAAGACAGTCGAATCAAGCATCAGTTGTACCTATTATTTACACTTATTGTTAAATTCATTGAAGTTTATAATCAGTATATTTAGTACATTACCCGCTGAAGACCGACAAAAACTTTCCTCTAGAGCGAAAAAAAGGGCTGAGCTTCCAAGATCTTGCCCGACCTTCTCTCGTAGAGATAGCTGTACAGATAGTACTGCGTTCTCACAGTTGATATTAAGTGTGACGATACGTTTGTAGATAAGATCATATAATTCTTAGAATCAACAACTACAGAACTAAAAGGGTCGAAGGGCCTTAAGAGCTTATATACATATAGTATTTATATAAGTCACGTGCTTAAGGCACGTATACACTAGGTATACTTAAAGGTTTACCTTATTACTAAAGGTAATATCTCTAAATATCAGGTGATCGGGTAATCAGGTAAGTATAATATATCGATATCACTAATCTTAGTAACTAGTAATATTCGAATCGTTATACTACTCTTTTTTTCAAGAAAGCTCGCTCTCGAGTATCTTAAGTTTATTGATTCTAGTTAGTATAATCAGTGAATAAATATAAGAATATTAATTAAATATAAGAAAGTTAAATAAATATAAAATAAAAGTAAATTAATATTATTTATAAATCCTCTTTTAATTATAAGTTTAACTAATTAAAGAATTATTACTTTTATATAAAAGTTATTAGATAATTACTTTTAAAATACTTATAATTATCTTTATTTACTTAATATAAATATAATTACTTTAAAAATAATATTAAGAGATTAAGTAAAATAAGATTTTTTAAATAGAATATATTAAATAAATATAAAATTATTTTAAAATTAGATATTTTATATTATATTAAGTTAGTATTATAATTAAACTATTATATATAATATTTTAGAGATTTATATTATTTATAATAA